>JAVYIG010004828.1:0-151036 GCA_035222895.1 Strongylocentrotus droebachiensis
CGTCATTGTCATCTTGTTACAGCCACACATATATACAATAAAGCCTCTCTAAATTGTTGGGAGGCCCAACAATTTGATCGCTTTATTTCACTTTAATTGTGTTATTATGTGAAAGAGAATGTCATTTATGACACAATTCTGCAAGGAGTTTCAAAACAAATGTGTTTGAAGACGAATAGTGATGAAACAATACAAAATTTAGATTTTCTGCATACAACACAAAACCTAAATTGGACATTCCTTCATCAATAATCGTCTTCAAACATATTCTGTATAAACCATTGCAGAAGTGTGTGTTAAATGCCAACCTCTTTCACATCCGATTGTACAATTTAAGTGAAATTTTGCCATAACATATTTGGCAAATGTTGAGCCCCCAACACTTAAAGGGGCTTAATTCTTGAGATGAGGATTTGTGTAACTTCGATTTGATTTAATACTTAATTGAAGTTCAATATGAACTATAAAACAGTGACGTCATTCATTAGTAATGCGCAGCAGCACCATAATGGTAATGCGCGAAGTTGGCAAAGTGGGTTTCAACGCGCTAACTGCCCGGATACTATGGCAACACTTTATTATTAAATGAACACTACAAAATGAAAGAGACTACCGCTTTGTTCAAATGTAAGGGAACAGTTATCAAAATGTAAGGTGACGATCGCCCAAATATTCATAAGTTTGAATCTATTATAGGAGCTTGAGCCCCCTTCTGCTCCCTACCCCGCCCCTATGTGTCTTGGGCTCCTATGTGTATTGACACCTCCTTGATCAAATGAAATTTATTTTGAAAACCTTACCTTGTGCTTTACCTCCAAAAGATAAATTGCAACTTATCTTCTGCCCGCCTGCATCACAGTAGATCGCGTAAACATGTTGCCTGTTTATGGTGTCTAACACGTCAAACACGATCACTGCATCCCTCGCTTTCCACACCGGGAGCTTATCCCGAGAAAGCCTTGTGCCGGTTCGGTTACAATCCTGCTAACACCCTCTTAGATTTAAGAGGTCACCTGACAAATATCGTTCTGAATTGATATTGAGTGACGGATTCGAATCCCAACAAAGCCTCGGTAACCCTTTCGGTCGTTAATGTTACAGTGGCGTAGCTACAGGATAGGGTTGGGGGCATGGGCACCAAACCCTCCACATGCACACATTTAGTGGTGAAAAAAGGGGGAAAGAGCGAGAAAAGGGAAAAGGGGTTGTTTAGAAGATGACATGATCATCTCCTAAACCCTTCGCTAATATGTGACCTTGTTAATTCACAATGCATCGACCTTGAGTAGAAACGCTACCTCCCCCTCACCCTTCTCCACCTCCCCCACCCCCGACTCATGCTTGTGTTCTCTTAATGCATGGATCGACGATCAATATATATCCTCACTCTAATGCGGATATAAGATACATTTTCAAAAAATGGCGTATTTTCTAGAACAACAGGGAATACTGTATGGGCAGTGAAATAAAACCTGAAATTCGAGTATACTGGTTTCAATAAATATATATATCTAGGGAAATTACATTATTTGGGAAACGTAGTCGGGGTTCAAAGAGCGTATTGATTTACTTTGATTTTTAAGAACTTGCCCTTTCCATGTAATCTTGTTGCTTTGGTATACGATTGGTAGCTTACCATTTTCGATGAAAAGGTACGTTTTTTCTGGAACAACAGGTAAAACTATATAGGAAGATAAAAAATAATCTGAAATTCGACTATACTGATCTAAACAAAAAAAGAGATATCAGGGGAAATGAAATGACGTATTTTCTGGAACAACATGGACAACTGTATAGGAGTCGAAAATAACGTGAAATTCATATATACTGATTAACCAAAAATGTATCAGGGAAAATTACGGTGTTGGCAAATCAGAGACTTTACTTGGTATTTTGACGAGCTTTCCCTTTGTATCGGCTTTCTCATTTTTGTTCTCCATTTTCCCCCATTTTTTTGTTGGCGGGGGGGGGGGGGGGTATTAAGACTGTTAGCTTACCAGCTTATCATATCCATTACCAGCTTATATACATGTCCATACGGCTGCTGGAATCATGATTTATTGTCATCCGATCGATTTGGTGTTTTACAACTTTTACATGGGTAAACAAGTCTTGTAATTAATGGAAAAGCACCTAAAATATCATATTTGCCTATATTAACAGATAAGAAAGAGGAAATGGCGACGCTGGTTTTCAATCAGTGTTGGTTTCAGTGAAAAGGCCTGGGAATTTTATTTATCTGCACATCAGACAGATTTTGAAAAAATTGCTTAAATGGCTCATATTCTCGTATGAGAATATATCTCGTATTATCTCGTATATCTCGTATATCTCGTATATCTCGTATATCTCGTATTATCTCGTATAATCTCGTATATCTCGAATAATCTTCGGTAGATGTAGTATTAGTAGAAATAAAGAGTTAGTATTACTGATTACCACTAGTGCTTTTTTACGATCCTCTGAAAAGTATTATATCACTACTGCTTGAGCATTGTAGCTCGAGGCGCATAATTCCCAACAATGCGTTGTTAAACTGTTTAGAAACGTATACATACTTCATTAAAGATAATATGTCCCTTTTGCAGCCAACATCAACTTATTTAGAACTTTGCAGGAATGATGAATATGTCATTAACATCCTTCCTGTGAAATTTAAACATTAGCATGCAGTGTCCTAGTATTCAAATTATGCAAGGAAACCCGTTTAACTTCTAGACTCCACTGTCAGATACTATTGAGTGACTGACTGACATCTTTTTTTCTTTGGTAATAATTTACATAAAATGAGCTGTAACAGGTACATGAGCATTTGTCCACATCATTAACCCACTACTTGTAATGGCCAGTTTAAACGGATTGAATTTTTGTGCAGCACAAAACGTAAGAACAATCGGTCATAGGGTCTGAAAATCAGACTATTACTCAGGTGATTGCAATTACTTTAGTCGATTCGACAACTAAGGGTCGTTATTTTCTCACTAAAAAACATTTTCGAGCCCTTTCGTTTTGAAGGGACGTTCTAAATTAGTATTGTCTTTAAAATGCTGTTGGAACTTAACTTTTTCATTTTGGGGGCTGCAAATGGGACACAGTACCTTTAACAATTAATGACTTAATTAATTAATCAGGGGCACTTTGCTGCAGAGGGCACATCCGACCACTCCTCTCATGTTATGGAAATCATTTAAAGTGTCTACAATACTTCTCATCCGTACATAATCTCGATGACGCACCGGTCAAAATTGTACATAATACATCTCGCGTTATCCTTAGTAGATGTTGAGTAAGTTGACATGCAAAGAACAGGTAATCATCAGCAACGGTGTTTTTCAACTATAATCGTCTTAAGTAGTGGTTTATCACTACTGCGTGAGTATTGTGGTTCCATGTAATATGTGGTGGAAAATGAGACAAAATAAAAACGTGGAACGTGAAAATGAATCATGAAATCCAGGTGCCATGGTTTTACCTGCCGATTGCAATATTCACCCCGCCCTCTTTATTCCTCATCTGGATTATCGACACGCATTCTCAATACATGATATCGGCTCGCGCGAAGGGGAGGATCATCGAGGGATGATTTTTTTTATTTTGAAGACCTAGATATTGATATTGCCTTTTCTCGGCAATTCCTTTCTGCTAATTGTTTTCACAATGACCTATTTTTGAGTATCTTATGCAATGGTTGACCTTTAAACAAAAATATATTTGATGTCTGCTTGTTTACCATGCCTAATGCAGTACATTGATTAATTATTCCGTTAGTGTTTTAAAATATCGAATGTAGATTTGTTATTCAAAAAATTACGCTGCAAGATATGAGCATAAATTTATTATAACTTGATACGAATTCTAAAGGAAATTGAGAAATCCACATTGCTTGTATTTGTGAGGATTACTCAAGAAAAAAAAAACAAAGAAAGGAAGATTGAAAGAAAGATAAAGAAAAAATTTAATAATCTGAACACATGCACTGCTCAGAAGTATAAGCTTTCGTATGCATAATGAAGGAAACCGTCGATCAGTGCATGTGTGTCTATGCCCCAACACCCAAGAGCGGTCGAGGACTCGATAAATGTATACATTTACTGAATAGCGATTGAGCAATACTCGACTCCTCCTCTTCCGTCCTTCTTCTGTGGAAAATGCGTAATTGTTAAATGCTTGAATCGTATTGATTATTTCAATATTATTTCAGTTTCAATATCTTTCAGACGATTAATTTCCGCCAATTTCCATCTGTTTGTGTGAAACGGAAGCGCATGCACCTGCTCTCCTTACCGCCACTGAATCGTGTTTATTTTTTACTTTTGTTTCAATTTTTGACGATATAGGATTAAAGAGCAATGGTAAATTAAGAACTGCGGCAAGATGTTTAGACTCTCTGTAGATTTCCTCCAACCGGATATACATGAACGTTTCATTTTTGTTTTAAACTATACATATGATCATATGTGAATATTGATTTTGTATTTATAATTCAGAGACTTTTCTGGTTTTTGTTTGACTGTTAAAAAAACGCTAGTTTTACAAAATGAAAATGGTACATCTTTGAGCATTATTCCTCTAGAAAGAAGAAAATAAAAATCCTTAAAGCTTATCTGCCGTAGTTTACAGGAGGGATTAAACCGCTCTACAAGGTCGTTGGACAGGTGGTTATTTCATCATCTCAGCTCTCAGTTAACATAAGAAAAAGAGGATCATGGGGGACCAATGGTCACCGATTAGGCATTGTTTATTATATAGAGGGCGCAAGTAGCTAGTGCAGTGAGCCTTTAAACCATGTCAATCAAATGAGATGGAGCAAAATAAAACATAGAATTACAAGAACAAACTTTACACAAATCCATATACCTTCAGGTTTATTGAAATCCATCATCCATGAGTTTCAGTCCTTATCCCTATAATTAAATTGTTAAAAGAACATTTTTTGCTAAAACGGCAACAACTAAAAAGAAAAACAAACTAGTTATCCGACAAACAAAACCTTATTTATCTATTCATATCTTGATGGGGTGTTACGAAGTTTTTACATTGTACTATTAATTTTTGACGTGCCTTTGAATATGTCAGACAGAGAACATGGCACAAGTATTTTTTTTAAATTTCAATTTTGGAGCAGTGTCTTTCGGGATTATTCTTGTTATGTTGAACACCTTGCTTCATTTTCTTCTACAACAGATTATGATGTCCCTTTGAATATTGATGAGTACTTTAAAATGTAAAGCCCGTCTAATATTTTTCCTACGAAGTAAGAGCTTTGCTGTGATCGCAAAGTAATGACGACGATGCATCGAAACATATTGCAAAGACAGTTCGATACATTGTAATACATACGTGCCTATTCCTGTTCCCATCTGTCTGTTTCTCTCTTGTTACTTTTATTGACCATTAGCTGCATGTTCCTCGTACTTATCGCCATCACGTCACTTTTATTACCCATTTTTATACAAATACTCCTTGCTCAAATACAAAAGATATAAACGTAGTCATTAAAAATGCACAATACACAGCATATAATGTATATGTTAAATTACTTTCGGGAGAAAAAAGTACAATAGATTTGCGATATGGCACATTTAAAAAAAAAACTCCCTTCAAATAAATCACATTTACAAATGCTGCTCAACGCTTTACCCTAGGAATTTAATTGATTAAAAGTAAAATCATTAAATAAATTATCTCTAAAGATGAAGAAAAACAAACCTATTATCGAGGCTGGCCCCAGGGCTAAATTATTTTTAAAACACCTTTTCCATATTTCCTTCAATGCAAAATTATAAAATGCTAAAAAGGTAGATCCCCTAAACACCCCATTTGTTAAAGTGCACTTAATACACATTAGATGAATTCTTGATCCCATTTCTTCAAAATGTTTTAAAGATAAGAAGTGCTTTCATACTAGATGTTTAACTTGTTCTTTTCACTGATATACAATTCAAGCGCATGCAAACGTGTCAAATAATTCTCTTCAGGATCCAGAGCGTGGCCATATTTCTATTTCGATGTGGCGTAAAACTAAGATATAAAGAAGGAGAAAAAACACTTAATGTGAAATGACGTGACGTAGTATGATCTCAAGTACGTCTAAGGTATCCTTAAAACAACATTTCCTTTCCATTATACTCTTCAATGCGAGACGTTATTTTAGTTGGGTCATTCATACACTTCAAAATCAATTTACGGGAAGCAACGGGGGCAGTACGACGTATACACGTGCCCCGGAAAGCGAAAGGAACTGAATTGAGTTCCTTCAAGATAAAGCTCAGTTCTCAGTACCCGTCTTGTATTAGTTTCGATTGATCCAAATGAATCGCAAGTCCTATACATAATTGCACGCAAGTATGAGGTCCCCTATCTTTAATGTGCACAGTTGCAACTTGCGAGTGGTATTAATCGCAAATAAGTTGCCATTAATTATGGCCGTTTATAAGAAGAGGCCCTGGGGGGGGGGGGGGGGTTCACAAAGATTTTAAGTAGAACTTAACTCTAAGTTGGACTTAACAAATATGGAGAGCCATTTGTAGCCTTAAAATAAAATATATTCTAAGGAAATATCCAAGTAATTTATAATTGTTTATAAATTTCACATCAAAACCATGAAATGTTCTTGATAATAAAAAGTATAAATGATTTTAATCAAAATGTTATGCTTTTTCATAATAATTAAGTCCAACTTAGAGTTAATTTTGACTTTGGATCTTTGTGAAACATCCCCCTGGTCATGCTTTTACACGGTGAAAGAAACCATCTGGAATGAATTTCGAAATGTAGATTATGTAATATTTATAGCGTATTAGTACGGATGAATTCAAATGTATGTGTGTGCGTGTATATGTGTGTGTGCGTGTGCGCGCGTGCGTATGTTGGTCTGTACGTGTAGATATATCATGCAGGCATACACACACAAATACTTACATTCGTATTTGGTTTTGATCTTTTGATATCTTGTTATTCGGGGGGGGGGGGGGGGGATTGAAATTTAAAAAAAGATTCTAGCAGCTGCTTAATGCAACGAAGGAAAATATCCAGGACTACAGGGGATCATTTTTTTGTTTAGAAAGTAAAGTTATGACGTGATTTTATAAAAAAATTGTCTAGATTTTTCGAACTGCGAACAAGTATGGGGAATCCCCTTTGTAGTGATTACGAAACTTCATGTTGTTTTTATTGTGGATATGAAACGACCCCACTCCGCGACCCCCAAAATACCTTATTAATGAGGGGGTTTGACGATTGATAGCTCTACTTTTGAAAATCTCATTTGCTGATTAATGAACAGTATGGATGCACGTCAGCTTCACGTTAGATTCATTTACGTCTTAAAAAATTGCTCTCTATACTAAAATATTAATATAGAATCTTTCCCGATTAGGTATCTATCTGTAATATTTATGTTTTTCCCCAGGCCCTTAATATCCTTATTCCTTTTCACTGTCCTTGTCTTTCTCGTCTCACTTTCCTTCTCTCTGTGTCCTCATCTACCTGCCTCTCTCGCTCCCCTCTTCCACTCCATTTTCCTCTCTATGTGTATCTGTTTGTCTCTCTGTGCCACTCTCACACATTCCCCTATATCATCTCCATTTCTTTGCCTAGCTGCCTCTCTCAGTCTCCCCTCCTTCTTGTTCACTCTGTCTCTACCTGTCTCTCTATAAATAAGTTTATGTCTTTCTATCTCCCTATAGAATAAATAGTTTCTGTGTGCTATGTCCCCCTCCCCACCACCCCCTAAATTTCAGGCTTAAGATTGTATGCGTGATTGATTAAAATTCAAGAGTCCTGAGATAAACGAAAATAGAGGTAGTTTATTTTTAGGGAGTATGCTTCACTTAGTTTTATTCATTCCTTTCCTTTGTTTCCTCGGGTATTTTTGGTTTGTACAATAAGGGACACGTCGTCTTAAGTTCTGTGTCGCATCGATTCTAAGTATTAAAAACTTCTTAAAAACCGAACTGATTTCAAAATATGCCTACATCTCAACATTTTTAATTGACGCACATTCGAAAAGTACTTTGACGCTTTTGCGTTTAAATGTTACAATTATATATAACGATGATAATAATAATAACAATAACAGCAACAATTGTATTTATAGTAAACGGTTATACTGATATTAAATAACAGTAATGGTAATTATGATAACAAGCATCATAATTGTGATAATAACAATGCTAATAATAACAATGCTAATGATATAAATGATTATTCATAAAAACTATTTAAGAAAACTACTAATCTCCCTAAATCGCTAGTCTAAGAGTGCAATAACGCCATTTTTATTCTTTCTACTGCTTGTGTTTGAAAATGAACGATTTGTATTTTTAAACAGAATCATAGCTTTCATATTACTACGTGATCAGCAATTGATAAGCGAAATAAAACTATTGTCATGGAGGTGAGGAGTTATGAATCGGTGATTGACAAACAATATAGTTATGTTTTGTTTTTTTTCAATTCACCTGGATGCTAGCACGAGAACGAATGGAACATTACTCAATGCATAACGATACTAATAGGAATGGTGATGATAGTAACATTTATAATAATATTAACAATTACAATAGTAAAAAATTGTAGTAATGATAACAATTTTAATATTAAAAACTAAAACAATATTGATAATGATGATGATGATGATGATGATGATAACAACATGTGGAAAGTAATGAATAGCAACGCAGAATGAGGTATTTTTAGTGTCATACGAACTCCTTCAGAAATTCCTCTTAAAAAGACAAATTGCAAATAAGCGGTTTAAAGTGATTTATTTTTCGAGACGCATTAGGCTTTATGGATAGCCTTTTCAAGGTAAAATATATATTTCTTAAGCCCTGCATATTACTCGGGTTTGATTTATTCATTGCCGTATATTCCTCGAGAAGGAAGATGATGGCAAACCCCTGGATTATTATAGATGTTTTTGCGGATGGTATCGAGCAATTTTTGAAATACAACAAAAACATCCCGGGTGGAGTTCAAAATATTTCCACTGGGAATGTAAATTATGTACATATTAAATTACGAATGCTAGAAACAGAAAGTGCGTATAAACATGAAAGTAGTAACGCAGCCTCCAAATTTATTATTTTAACTTGATTTTCAAACCGGGTGGCTTTCCCCCTATTAGTATTGATGTATTTTGTTTCGTTATAGGATAACATATATTAAGCATACACATCCGGATGAAAGCATGGAGTAACAAACCGAAACACGTATGGACTATAAAACAATATAAGCATTGATGCATGCAACAATACAATAACAATCTGAACAATACAATAAACAAATTTAACAGCTTGACATTATAATGTTCTTCCTTTCAACATAACACATGGTTCATTTTTACAAAGAAAACATTTCGGAAGCCGAAGTGCATAGTTTTATCATTTAATCAATAATTGTTACATCATTTAGTTCATAGATATATACTTTCTATGATTGATTGCCATACCATTTTAAATATTTTATATTCCATTCAAAGTATTTATATCTACTTTCTATTTCAGATTAAATAATAGTATATCAAACTAAGATGGATTATAAACAGATGGCATTATGCGGTGTGCTGGCCGTTGCATTGATGACAGCGGTTACCATGGCAGCCCCTCTGGAACTGTGGGAGATCGCTGCCCTCGATGAGCTCCTGGACGATGCCTATGCGGAGGCCATGACTGAAAAGGACAGTGGAAACATCAACAAAAGATCATCGTGGAACTGTAAGCATAAGGGCGGGGTAACCGTTAAATTGGTGTCATAAAAGAAGCATCTGGGTTAACAAGGTCATTGGGAACACGTGTGATATAATTTAAAAGTCAACTTTGAAACTGTTATATTAATATCTTAGCCGAAATGGGCAATGGAGACATCGCCAGAAGATCGTCATAAAACTGGAGCGTGGCTAATAATTTGTGTTGTTCTCTTTTCATTTATTTGTATTATTATTATTATTATTATTATTATCTTATAATTATATAAATATATTTGTCCTTTGAGGTGGGGGGGGGGGGCTTGAGGGGGATTAGGGTAAACAAAAACACCGGGTTAAATAGGAATTCAATCTTGAGAATTTATTGGGCACTGCTTCCCCATAATAATTATAAAGCCATTTTTTAAAATACGTTAGCCGTAAAGGACAGAGGAAACTTCCCCAAATAATCACAGGGACTGTGATACTGTGAGGAAAAAGGCGTAAGCCTTGAACACGCTTGTGACATTCTAATTTCCCTAGTAAACAGCCCTTTGTTACATTCATGCATTAGCCGAAATTGACCATGAACATTTTTGATATTTCCATTTTATGAGATGATTTAGAAAAATACCTCTACTCTTTCTTTTTTTCCAAATAAATTTCCACTCTATTTCATTAACCATTTATCTGTCTTTCTCTCTTTTTATTCCCCACTCTATATTTTTTCTAATCGAAAATCCATCTCATTGTATCTCTTTTGCTATGTCACACACACGTACTCACTCTCTCCCTTTCTCCTTCTCACTCTCTACATTCCATTCTTTCTTTCGTTTTCTCTCTCTTAATCTCTCTCTTTCTCTCTCTCTCTCTCTCCCTCCCCCCAGATTGCCGCCATCACGTAACAGGAAAGATGTGTAAATGTTCTTCAATTTACGGACTCTCATCACGAAAATACTTCGAATGTGAAGGTAAGAAGGTCACAACGTCCACACTCTGAATGTTTCCGGTAGGGTGGGGGGGGGGGGGGGGCGAATGCGACAATTGATTTCTGATTAGCAATGATTCTAATACAAAAAAAGTAAATTTCGAAATAGTAACATCAATAAAAACAACGAAATAAACTTAACATTAATGACAACAACGATAATATCAATTCACTAATAATAAGAGTAGCAAATTACTACAATAATTTACAACAAAGAAGATAATTTTACTCTAGAAAATAACTTTATTTGCAATGAAGAAAGAACGATGGAAGTATGATTTATTTATCACAACTATAGAATGATATGCAAAATGATTTCTGCCCTAGCGAATTCTCTTTTTTATATTGCATCGGATATGATTTAATAGACCCCAAACTTGAAGGCTTATCAGTCAATTAGTGTAATGCTACATACCCTATTTAAGTTCATTCCACTTACTCCTAGGAGTGTAAGAAGAATGGAAATGTTAGGAAATAAATCTTCTTTCGTTCCGTGTTGTATGGCAGGCTAATTATTTAAAATGCATGCACTGTTCCATAGCCTCATTAGCTAATCACTTATTGATAGGGCCCCTATCTATTCCTGGTTACGTGACATGATTTTTTCTTGATAGTGAATATGTTTTCCTTCCTAAGAGGGTGAGCTTTCGTTAGAAAGACCGGGTGATTTGGTTCGATAAAGTTGAAGAGATATTCTATGTTCAATTAGGAAAAAAAGCACGTATACATTTCCTTGACCTTTGTGACGCAGACACACGCGCTAACGCACACGCACATCACACACACACACACATATGGTTTATTTATATTTATATTCATATATATATACCTGTTTGTTTGTATGTATTGAGTGTGTGTGCGTGTGTGAGGTGTGTGAAGTGTGTGTTGACACTGTGCATCTGTGTCACCTCATGATGTTACACGAAAGCTTAAAGAAAAGCAGAATCAAGGTTACTAGGTATTATAAATCTGTGTATCCATCCAATCAGATGTACCCATTTATATCTACCATTCGAAAACGTCAATGAATTTTGACATTAGGATTGCAGTCTTTGCAGACACTGAAGCTGCCGAACATGAACTCACCAAAACTGATTCATTAATCGATTTTTACCAATACCATTTTGTTTTCAGCTCCACCGTACCTTAACAACCCGTGGAACAGGATAACACGCAACTGGTGATCATCATTGCGTCAATTGAGCCGGTGTATTATATTCCAAGTATATTTATAAACTTGTTATCAGTTACCCCCTACGCCTTCTTTCTCTATTCTTATCATATATTACACTCTTTCATTCGATCTGTACTCTCTCTCTCTCTCTCATCTGATTCTTTAGTGTTTTCCTTTTCTTTACGCTTTCAACACTCCTGTTTTTTCGTGTGTTGCATTCATTTCAGAATTTATCTACATTAATTTATCCCGTTATTACCACTTCCGAACCACCCTACCCCCGCCCCCCCCCCCCTTCCCCCCTGCCCCCCTGCCTGACATCTCACTAGCATGGTGTTTCTGGTAGTCCAATATCTCGGAACCATTTTCAGCACATGTGTTCAATGGGAAACGAACTGCACTCGAATAGCCCTATACAGCCAGAATAGCCGCTTCTTTATTCGTCCTTATTGTTTCTGTACATCGAAATAAACAATATTGCATTTAATGTATTGTGTATGTATATTTGCCGCTTAAAGTTTCATATTGTCATAATGTTACGAGTTGAGGTGTAGCATATAGCCTTGGTAGCAATCAGTTGCGTTCATGTAGGTATGCATTTCATACACCATTCTAAATATTTGTAATCGTGGTAACCTACATAACTAACCTGTGTGTATATTCATTTAGTGTTCCAAGCTGAATAATTTAACCAGCATGTTTTATATAATTGGAAAAAGAATTCTATGACACGTCCAGATTTAATTACCTTTGTGACAGTCTCAGTCCAGACACCTTGGCCCGAATTCACAAAGGAGGTTTGTCGACAAACCTAGGCTTATGTGCGTCATATGACGCGTTTCGATGCGATTCAGACCAAGCTTCAGACAAACCTTGGTCTCAAACGCGTCAAAACGCGTAATATGACGCACATTAACCTAGGTTTATCTACAAACCTCCTTTGTGAATTCGGGCCCTTAAGTCCAGACTCCTTAAACATGTGAACTGGTAGACTAAAGCTAGCTGCCGGTTTCCACATGATGCCGTTTTGGTAATCACCGCTTTGTAGTTGTCAGGCAGATGCCTATACAAGTCTGGAGAAGGTGTTTAGAATTAGACACAACAAATGTACAATAGGTAATTCAATTTGTACCTTAATTATGATTCATTGAGAGAGGTGTGATAAATATATAGATTAATTGAATGGCAGTCATGTGTTAATGTCCCACCAGTCAATCAGCTTGTGGGCAGAATACGTCTCATAAAACATATTCATTTATTCTTGTACAGATAATATTTAAATTTAATCATCATGAATATTTGCATAACATTCAACAAATCATTGATATTTTAGACGATTACCTAAAAATTCCGGATTGAAATGTTGAGAAAAAAACAAAACAATTAAAGGTTGAATTAGAAAAACCCATACTTTACTGAGCCCGGATCATACATTTTTTGCTCAGGTTTCAATAAATATTTTGTGTATACTTAAATGAATGTGTTTGATTTAACCCAATGCTTACTGCAACCTGGTGGTCCCTGTGTTAAGCCTATGGGAATTAGATAATTCAGTAATCAACGGGTTTAGACTGGTTGTGATTATCGATTGATTTTCAATAGGATTACCGAAAAAGTGTTAGGGTTTATGGGTCGCCTCTGGAAATATATAAAAGATTGATTCTAATGTTTTTGTATTGGATTGATTGTGAACCAGTATGATGGTATACCTTTAAAGAAGTGTTTCATCGTTGGCCATGGGTTAGGCGTGTGTATGTGTTGTTATTATTATCAATATTGTTCTCGTAAAATCAAAAGAAGACTGTAACGTGTTTTTGCATTCACTGTTTGGTGTTGAAATAATAAATAATCATCAGTTGAATTGAATGCTCATCAAGTTTTTTTCTTATTGTTGTGTGTGATTCAGTATAAAGGTAAACGTCGAGAAGAATGGAAAAATGGGCACAGGAAAGGAATTATAGAGAGAGGGGAAAATAAAAAGGGAAAGGAGGAAAGGGGGCAAAAGGGAGATTGTGGGAGAAAGAAAGAAACTGAATTGAATTACGAGGGATTGAGAGAGAGAGAGAGAGAGAGAGAGAGAGAGAGAGAGAGAGAGTGTGTGAAGGGAGAGGGAGAGGGAGAGAGAGGCAGAGAGACAGACACAGACACGGATAGAGACATGGTGTGAGAGCATGAAAGGGTACATAACAAATATAGGTGGATGGAGAGAGAAAGAGAGAGAGAGAGAGAGAGAGAGGCACAAATAGATAAAGGCAGACAGTGGCAGACAGAGACAGACAGAGACAGAGACAGGGTGAGCGAAGGAAAGGGTACATAACAAACATGGGTGGGTGGAGAGAGAGAGATGAAAACAAACTGTGAGGCTTAACAGAGGTGTAAACATTATTCGATTGATGTTCATTGATTGATGTTCATTTATTTTACAAACACATCATTACACATATATTAATCTATGTGGTCTTGCCACTAGATATGTACATGTCGTACCACACTATCGAACCCCACTATACGAAAGTGATTTTCGGGATCAGTGTCGCGTTTATCGTCTCTTCACGATTCAAAATAAAGGCCTTGTGTCTGCGCAGCCGTTTTGACCCGGGAAGCAGACAGTTTCTCGGAGGTCAACTACACACACATGCTTGAACACAACACATGGGAAATTAACCTGGGTGGTCCGATTTGTATGTGGGGTTCAAAACAGCTTTGCGTTTATCATCTCTCAGAAACGTGATTATGGCTGTATGTCACAAAGAAAACACATCTTTTTGCGTCTTTAGATATGCCCATATCTAAAGACCTTTAAAAAAGGCTTTGCGTTTATCACCTTCTAAATTTGCCTGAAAGACGTTAGAGAAACCTGATTCTAGCCAAAAATTTGGACAATAAACGCAACTTAAAGATGAAGTTGAGTTCTGGTCATGCGATTGCATTGTGAAAGAAACGGTGTGGAACCGACCAGAAAAGGTTGATCATCTAGCATATAAGAATTTGTGTGTATTGCAAGGTTCTGGAATCATCAAAATGATAAGAAACTTGGCCAAGTCTTGGTAAAGTTACAAACACTTGCACAGAAAGATGTATATGGGACTACACGAACACGTGGCGTAAAAAGCCGGCCCCCGATTTTTACGATGTTACATGCATATTTAGAATATGAAGGCATTTGAAGAGCCATGCTTTTCAGGGAACATGTCTTAACTGATGTTCTTCCACACTTGCATAATAAGAATGAGTAATGCTCACAAATTATTTTTCACCTCTTCCCAGAACTCAACCTTCTCTTTAAGTCACATGTAATCCTATATAGAAAAGGGGTCGTCATAAGCAAAGCTTGAACTAACGACCTCTAATTATTTGCTTTATTCCATTTTGACCCATTTCTACTTCTCATTATTAACTAGGACCACATGGCTCTTTCATTTTTACCAATAATTCCTCGTAGAGATAATACTCAGCTTTTTTTTAATATTTTGTTTTAATGAATATTGAAACGTTTTTTTTATATTTTTAAACATATTTCTTCTACAGTGTTATGTTTGGTGTTACATTATCACTAATAATGATATTTACCCCTCTACATAAAAACAACCAATAAAACATTAGAGAGTTATGTGGATTTCAAAGGAGGCTATGATTCTAAAAAAAGGTAGAACAAATCGTTAGAATGTTAATTAAAAAGTGATGACGGCTCTCGATCATTCTTTTTTATATTCAAAACGCGATGGGTACAGTAATAATATCCGCAACTGTATTCCTTTACAATAATAATTTAATGTTGTTTAAAAATCCCTGGCTTGGGATCTAAGCATTTGCATGTAAATAAATGTAAAATGAGAAATAGGTGTGTACAAAATACCGCGCAAGTTGCAAATTAATAAATCTCCTAAGTGTAAATTAAATTTGAAATAAACAAAACACTTTGGATAATTTGAGATCTCATGTATATATTATGGGATTCCTTTCTTACATAGTGTTAACATTACTGTTTAATTGGTTAATTCTGGTCATTTTCAAACCAGAGCCCCTAGAAATTTTCAACATGTCTTTCACATTTCTATAATTGTCCATATCGGAAATTAATCTAGCTTTCAAATAAAAATATTTAAAAAAAATAAAAATTGTAGAGTTATTAAGAGGCATTAATTGAGTGACCGGCCTTATGCAGTTGTAAGCCATGGATAGCCAAATGAGATGAAAATAATGCAAGAATGTAGAAGAAGAAGAAGAATTAGGCATTGTCGGCTGGTATATAAGACTCTGGGTTGTAAACTACAAAGTACGGTCTTTGAATCCCTGTCCCAGCTAGACATAAAACTACAATTGCCACACTCGACCCAGGTGAGGTCATTTTTTACGTGGTGGGATTGAATTCCTAAATGTCTGGGCACTGTTATGGCAGCCGTGCTAAAGTCAGGGTAATAACAATTGAACACAGGGTGTGGCAATATGCTAGACACTAAAGCTATACAAGAACCCACAGTTATTGTTATTACTGAGAAAATAATATCCTTCAGTCTTCAGAGGGCGCACGACGATGGATTTTATGTTCTAACATTGAGGGCTTATTAGCTCGCATTTTTGTATTCAAATATATTTATGCATGCTCATTTATTATCTGTTTTGTCCATCCTTTAGCATTTGTTGTGCATAGCTCAAATAAAGTGATCATAATAAAGACATAGAAATAAACAAAAGCCGAGTTTAAGGATGAATCACTAATGGCAATGATACAAGAACGTGTGAGAGTATTGTAGAAACACACAGCATAACAATAAGATTTACATGATAGTTTATTAAAAAGTGTTGCTATCTTTACCAATGAATGTTGAATGTTCTTTAGAGACACATTCTAAATAAACATCAACAACAGCAACGACAGTTTTTACAAACACAAAAATATTAACAACAAAAAATTACAACGAGTGAACCACCTTTAATAGGAACTATATTAAAATTGGCTCAAAAATGAACAAATCCTTTCCTCAGTCTTTCCTCGATTTTCCCCATTTGTCAGCAGTGTGGCTGTAATATTTTCTTCTTGATCGGATTGGCGCCATCTCTAGCGTTTATAGTATCGGTAGGTGGATAATCATATTCCATAAGAACACACACGACCGCGTACAGAAAGAGAGAGAGAGAGAGAGAGAGAGAGAGGGGGAGAGAGAGAAAAGATAAGGGGGTGGGATGTGAGTGGAGTGACAGAGAAACGGATATAAAGAGAGAGAGAAAGAGAGAGAGAGGGAGAGAGGGAGAGAGGGAGAGAGAGAAAAGATAAGGGGTGGGAAGTGAGTGGAGTGACAGAGAAACGGATATAAAGAGAGAGAGAGAGAGAGAGATAGGGAGAGAGGGAGATAGAGAAAAGATAAGGGGGTGGGAAGTGAGTGGAGTGACAGAGAGACGGATATAAAGAGAGAGAGAGAGAGAGTGGGAGAGAGGGAGAGAGAGAAAAGATAAGGGGGTGGGAAGTGAGTGGAGTGACAGAGAGACGGATATAAAGAGAGAGAGAGAGAGAGAGAGAGTGGGAGAGAGGGAGAGAGAGAAAAGATAAGGGGGTGGGAAGTGAGTGGAGTGACAGAGAGACGGATATAAAGAGAGAGAGAGAGAGAGAGAGAGAGTGGGAGAGAGGGAGAGAGAGAAAAGATAAGGGGATGGGAAGTGAGTGGAGTGACAGAGAGACGGATATAAAGAGAGAGAGAGAGAGAGAGAGAGAGAAAAGATAAGGGGGTGGGAAGTGAGTGGAGTGACAGAGAGACGGATATAAAGAGAGAGAGAGAGAGAGAGAGAGAGTGGGAGAGAGAGAGATGAGTGACGGGTACAATAAACGCTCGAGAAGTCATCATATTAACCCGTCGGTTGCTTTCTTCGTCTCTATGAACGGTGCTCGTCTGTCACACGTGCACCGATTGACGGAACGATTTCTTATTGTAACACAATAGCCTGAATTCACAAAGAAGGTTTGTTGACAAATTTTGGTTTTCGTGCGTCATATGACGCGTTTCGACGCGTTTTTACAAACCAGGTTTGTAAAAAAACGCGTAAAAACGCGTCATATGACGCACATAAACCTAAATTACCCATTTCCGGTCTTGATTAGCTCCATGACAACCCTTTTACACCGGAATAGAATAATGTTGCACTAGAAAAAGTAAGATAATCTTGAAGCCTTTGGTATATATATCAAATGATAAATATGTTGCGACACATAAAGATTATTTTGTGCGGCATATCATGAACATATTGATGGTAGGGTTTGTAATATGACAATATTTGGACAGCCGGAGGGAGATATATCTTCCCAAGGGATTAAATGATCACCAAAACATATTTTCTCCCCGCTATTGCTCTTTTATTAGCATTCATCTTTCATCTATCTTACTTAAGTAATCTGTCAAACAAAGCTTCCCTGGGTGATGTTACAGTTACTATAAATAACTTTATGTTGTTAATGTCATGTTAAACAGCATCGGTACATTTGTTGGTGATGTATATTTCTGTAATTATATATTTCGTCATGTCATTGGCTTTGAAATGTTTTTACATATATGTAGAGAACTTTGCATCTATAATAAGACGCGCTACAGGCATCAGTATATGTTTATCATTTATTATAATAGCCTAGATATGACAGCGGTACATTACTGAATTTCATGATGTATTTTAATTGCAAGTGCAACAAATAGTAGGCAATATAGGGGTTCCCCATTTCCACACATTTAACTCACAAAGAGAGCATACTAATTAACTGTAAATGTATTCATTTTCCTTTTCTGTTTAGGCCTTATTATGAATGTTCTGTGGGGAATGAAAAATGAAACTGAAACTGAAACTCTTATCATTTAACTTTTGACCAGAATGGAAAGACTTAACGTAACCTAACGATGATATAAGCCAGAAATCCCCATTTACGCATGGTAACAATCGGCGTCTCCACAAAGATCCAATTAGACCGTGTGTGGTGTGTCCATGCATTCTATCAACTTGATCATTCTCAATCTTAGGAAAATTAATCACATGGAAATGAAAGATATTGTCACTATATGCAATGTCGAGAAATTTAAATGGAAATTCGCGTATAAAGCATGTGGTATTAACTCTTCGGTTGCTTTTGTCGACTCTCTCCACCGCCGCTTGTTTGCCACACGTGTAATTTTTTCCACAAAACGCGGAATGACTGCTTCGTGCAACACAATGGCTTTATAGCAAAGTGTACTATTTTTTGATCTTGTTTAGCTCCATCCCAACCAGTAAAACATCAGTACGTGAGATTTTAGTAATATCTTTGAAAAGGGAATCAAGTTATTATGAAAATTGAAAAAAAGGAGAAAAGGGTTCAATCACTTTTCAATCTCGTAGCTATTCGTTTTTCTATAACACATGACAAGATATGTCATAACAATTAACAATGCCTGACGAAAGGGCCTCTTTTAAAACTATATTCGACGATAAAGAAATTGGTTTAAAACTCACTTTTAAATGATAATGGTTTAAGGGAAATAATTCATGGAAAATGTACTTAATACCCATTACCCAATACCAAGTGCAGTAACAATGTATACAAAAAAAACACCTTTAGTTACGCACCAAAAATAATATCATAGGCCGAGCATACCTTACGTTTTCCCGTTACTTTCTTAAATTAATATACAAGGACCTTAATTGTCTTATTTATAAACAATGCGACCTTAATTATGAGACCCGAAGTATCAAGAAAAAACAAATCCTATTTTAGATCTGCTTCATTTTAAAAGAGTACAATTAATCAGCCTCTTAACTGATTGAAGGTTTGCCATTTTAATAATGCTGATTAGTTTACCACCAGACGTACACTCAATCGAAAGACATTGGATGAACACAAGAGTGTGATAAGGTTTGTACAAACGAATGCATATTAAAGGCATCGTGTAACAATGTTAAATATGAGATGCACGGCCCTACGTGTTATCAGTGTTTGTGATATGGTGTAATATTGAAGCCCTAACAAATCGCGCTTCAAAATGATCAAGAAGTGCCTCAAAAAGTGAAAATCTTTGAGTGACCGGTTTTTACCATACTCGTTTGTTTACGATTTCCAATCATAAATATCTTGATAATCAGACAGGCGATCGGCTTGTAAAAGTCATGGGGTTCCTGAGTGGCCTAAATGTTTATAATTATCATTGTAGCATGAGCTAAATCGATGATTTTGTTTCAGAATCTGAGACCAAGTTACCGGATCGCTTTAACGAGATCGTAACATCTTTTACATTTATCATAGCCTTTTGCGTCACTTCCTGAAAGGTGCAACCATTTCAATAGGCAATGCAACGTCATGTTAGAATTTTCCCCTATTTTTTTCATTTCTTTTTAGAGTCTTTGGGATTAGGTTGCAAAAATCACAAGAGTAGGGGGGGGGAAGGTTCAGCCTGTAAAGTGAAAAATATTGAATTGACGCGAACAAAGAAAAGGTTATACAAATGACATGTTCTTCTGCATGCATTTTGATAATGAATGGAGTGCGGTAAGTAAAGAAAGAAGTTATGATTCAGGGATGACGATAAATTTGTACTAGATTTTTAACTTATCCTCAATACTAAGATGATGCACCCGATTTTATACCGGAAATACAACAAATTCTAGCGCTTTAATGTATTCTTGTTATTTGCATGTATATACAATTTGGTTATTGTTTATCTTTTATTTGATGGCAAAATTCATGAAATAAATTAGACAAGATCATAATCCTATTCATTGCTTATTCCACCTTCTTTCCTGTTGTACTTCTTTTTACTGTTATTTTTTTTTACCGTCCCCCATTTTTTTCAACTGGATAAGGGGAGGGGGATACGTGACCCCTCCCCCTCCTCAAGTTACGACACTGCAGGGGTCTGAGTGTTATACGGAAGTCGTACATAACGACCCTCCGGAAAAAGTATTACAACAAAAAAAAAGAACAATACAGAAAAAAGGGAAAGAGATCAAATATAAGAAGAAGGAATTTAAGAGAAGGTTGAGTTCTGGGAAGAGGTGAACAATAATTTGTGAGCATTGTCATTGTATTAATATGCAAGTGTGGAAGAACATCAGAGAAAAAACGTTCCCTGAAAAGCATGGCTCTTCAAATACCTTAATATTCTAAATATGGCATGTAACGTCATAAAAATCAGGATGGATATTACGCCACATGTTCGTGTAGTCCCATATACATCTTTCTGTGTACATTGCTTTGTAACGTTACCAAGAACGGGTCATATTTCTTATCATGTTAACGATTATAGAACCTTACAGTATACACCGCAATATTTATATGATCAACCGTTTCTGATCGATTCTACAACGTTTCTTTCACAATGCAATCGCATGACCAGAACTCAGTTTTATCTTTAAGTGTGATGACTTCATGGGTGCATGGCTAATAGCGGTCTTGACGATATTTGCCCTTTCTCAAAACCACAAATCTAATTCTCATCTAATGAATAAACAAAATGACATTTGTTATGTCTAGCACAATAACACAGACCCATCCAAAAGGGGAGGCAAAATAATGTGTTGATCAGGAATTCGTGGATTTTTTTAAAACAATTAAATGCATGGCGCTGTCGTTATGGAAAAAGCTTGAATACAGAAAAGAAAATGCGACGATCATATTTGATAACATTCTGTATCAATTTTCATTAAAAAAATGTCAAGCCCATATGCTTTTTGATCAATTATCCATGTTTACTTCAAAGGAAGCAAGTGCTTCAATGGAAATTAGCCCCAAACGGATATTGGTTAATCTTATTTAGACAGATAAGGGGGGGGGGGGAATAAATTGCAAAATACTTTATTTGGAACCTTTAAATTGAAATTTGTTCAGTACCTTTTTTATATAAAAAACCCCGGAGTTTAAAAGTTAAACATAACTTGTTTAGGGCTATGTATATAATGTTCATGTATGTCACCATTGACACTTCTTGCTACCCACTTTTTACAACACACCAACCTTTCTCAATAACTTCCAGACATTTTCTTTTACAATGCTATCACGTGACCGGTACTCAACTTTATGTTTAAACGATAAGTTCGATGAGGACGCAAAGACCACTGACGTCATTGACGAGTAAACGTAATCCGTCTTGATGTGGCGTGTTTGATGAAGCAGCGAAAACCCCAAACCACAAATGAGTTGCACCAGTAGCTTCAAGCATATAGGTTTGGATGTACGCGGAAACGACTGCGACTGCACAGCCAAAAATAAAGGCTTTGCGTTTCATGGTTATTTGCCTGCCAAAGTCAAACCAATCTTAAGAAATGAGAAAGAAAATCCATTCCATTCAAAGGAATAAACGGATGTTGTTGTTGTTTGAAATCTAATTCCTATTTCAGATATTATCTTACTGGTAATTAATTTCTGTTTCGAACGAACTCGACAGAGCAAACAGCGAGTAGCAAAGCAATGTCCTTGTCATATCCCCTCAAGAGAGCTGCACCAACAAATGAAAATTGTGTTCCTGCAGGGAAAAATATATAATTATACTAATCAAAAAGCAAATGAGATATCAGTAAACAAAAATATGTTTATATTTAAACTTTTTTAGAGAATTGTTTTCTTGTAGGTTTTCTTGTAGACACATTATCTTGTTGACCACATTAGAGAACGTGGCGTATCAGTAAATGTACAGTTAACAACTAAGTCATTCATACCTGTACCATGTTTTGTAATATTTAAAGTGCGTGAAATTGTGGTTAGAGCCAACATCTACAAATATTCAACGAGGCCCTAATTCGACCAGTACACCTTTCATTCTAAATTGACGAGAAAATACCCCCCCCCCCAAAAAAAAAAAAAAAAAAAAAAAAAAAAAAAAATCAGAAGGGGTATGAATAACGTATCAGCCCTTTACTTTTGAAGGATCACCATGTATCGTCTTCCTGCTGCATCGGAAGCATATTCTCTTCACATAAACTGGCGCAATAATATGCCATTTTTTCAATGACAAAAAAGTACTTTCTCGTCGCCAACCAGAAAACCAAAACAACACATGTTGTGTCTAAAGTAGGGGAAACCCTATACTGTAGTGAGCAAAAGCCTTGATTCATGTAAGTAATCGTGTTTCCGCGTACCTTATATTATATAAAACGGATGGAAAAGTGAGTCAATGCTTTTGAGATAAAGAAAGAGAGAGGGTCATATCAATTAGGAAAGGGACCTCAATCTGTGGACGGGAATGTCATTTGAGCAGCTAACTAGAATAGTTGAAGACAAACAGTTATGGAGGTCAATTTCTTCCGCCACAACGCCCTCAGAGCTACGGGGCATTGATATATATATTTATAAGATGATGACGTGGATCATAATCAAATGATTGGTTGAAAGCGTACATGTGACCAGGCATTTATTTTTCCCAACGCGTAATTTGGATAATGACCGGTCATTATCCATTTCTAATGACCGGTCATTAGTAAAATCATGATATAAAATATCATTTCATATAACAAATAAACATATAATCTTATAAAACCAATAATACACAGCATTTTGTTCAGGTATTAGTAAAATTACCCACACTCGGTACCTTCAAAACAGTACAAACACTCTCGGCTACCGCCTCGGGCGTGTAAGACTGTTCCGAAGGTACCTTGTGTGGGTAATTCTTACTGATGCCCTCAATGCTGTGTATTATTTGTATAATATTACTCCCCAGCATCAACGTAATCTGAACAAAAAGTTGCACGGGTCTCGCTGCGTGGACCCTTTTTCTCCAGAGATTAAGCAAAACTGGCCTGCAGGTGGGCGTCCGAAACGAACCAAGTTAAGAAACTCACAGATATCGCTGACTTAACCATAAATGTCAAAAGCCAAAAAACTGATTAAAACAGACATATGAATTGGATATCATTCATTAAATAACGAGGGGGCAATGCATAAATAAAGCGAGACAAGAGGCAAGAGGCTATAAAGAGGGGATCATGAAAATAGAGCAGATAAACAGAGTAAGGAAGATGCGTCCTTTTAAAAATTTGAGGATTAAGAAATTGGGTCATAAGAGATTAAAAATACGATTTCTATAATCAGAGCTTATGTCTTAATATAAGATTTTGCTCTCACGGGAAAATCATGACAAATAATAGATTCCATAGCAATGTCAATATATGGATTTGATATTCAACTGGGACTTACAGCATACCCTGAACATTACAAATGATGTCTAGAATTCTGATAAAGAGTTGTATAAGGATCTAAGTATACTAAATATCTTGTAGTTTATTGTAATGCAAAAATACGATTTCTCTCTACGAATTAAAATCCTTTTTGTAATTCTTTTCTTTTTCATGGTGCAAGAGAAGTCAGCCTCACTGCTTGAAATTTATTCAATTATTTAGATCATTAATTGTTCATAGGAAATGTGGCAGTATTGTACTGTTGATAAACTTCTCTAAAATGTACAGCTTATAAAACCTGTTTGTTTTTAAAGTGGGTCGGGGTTATTTGGCTCATTTTCCATATTAGTCTTTGCCCAGTACTGTACTGTATACATGTACAATTTTTTTAATAAAAATAACGTTTGGCATATCTCTTTGTTGTATATAACATTTGGTGTATATTTCCCTGCAAGTTAACAACTTATCGACTACTTTCTTATAATGAGCAGTTCGAATTTTAAATTTCTGGTCTGATCTAATGTATGGAGCAGAAACATGGAAATTGTATGTGTGTGTGTGAGTGTGTGTGAGTGTGTGTAAGTTGATTTTTACAGACGTATATCAATCTGATATGCTTATTTACGTCTGGGGACCGATCTGTTATTATAAACGTTACAATCCGAAAGATGTGATTCAGTTTTAGAAACTTTGGTTAAGATAAGATTAAGAATCAGTTTGTAGACGAAGACATAGAGCTGACCGCGGATATCACCGCTGGACCAAATGACTTCTCCCCAAGATACATGGCCCCCTTCTAATATAACGAGTTGCGATTGATCCAAATCAATCGCTGGACCTCTAATCAATCTCAAGCTTGCGGTCCCCTATCTCTAAAGTATATACATATACAGTTGCGGTTGATATCAATCGCAAGTAACTTCCGATTTATATCAACTCTTTAACTCATAGCATGCCATGCGGCTACATGCACGCTACCGTTATAGTGCTTTGTACATGCAAGCTAACCATTGATACACTGCCATGTGCGTGCGAGCGCGCATTCGTAATAGCAGTTATTGTTCATGCTCATTGGACTGTGTTGCGTGTTTTGCACCCGCTATTCATAGAACCATCGCGTTAAGAGATCGGGCCTGGATAGAGAGACTACCTACAACGAAGAGGCAATACCCTGACCACTCGTGGGTGTTGGAGCATTGGCACACATGCCCTGATCGACTGTATTTCTCTCATGGAAGATCATACTTCCGAGCACTGCATGTTGTTGTTTTTTCTATTTTTTCTTTTCTTTATCCGTCTTTCTTTCTTTTTTTCTTTTTTTTTGGAGTAATACGCACAAACGCAAGCTTTGCCATTTAGTGGATTTATTTATTATTATTATTATAATTATTTATTTATTGGTATATAAAGATCGACCAGCAGCACAAAGCTCTTTTGCTTCAAAGTTTTATTTAATTTTGGAGATATTATGCTTTTATATCTTGTTACCTAAAATGCTTTGATCGCGAATCGACATTTAGTATTGTATAAACACTAATGATATCATCTCTTTTTTTTATATTGCAAATGTCATTTGAAATAAATGTTATGGAAGCATTTATTCATGTTTTGATTTAGTTATGGAATTGAAATAATTTCAATTGAATCAAGTTGAATTGCGAACATTTCATTCCGAAGCCTTTTATCATGTTTCGATTTTAATAGTTATGGAAATAAAATTATTTGAATTTAATTAAGAGTTGAAGAAGTTTTAATTGCGAACATTCCATCACGTCCCCACAACTACTTCATTATAAAATCGACCCTATCTTCATCGCAAAACCAACACCAGTCTCTGTCACCGTCCTCAGAATCTATTCAATCTCTCTCGCCGAAATGAATCCAATCCCGAACGCCAGAACTTAGTAATTGTCATATCCCTCCAAGGTCTTAATCAGTACAAAACCTCATTACGATTGCCAAAGAAATGAGCAATTATCTAACGTACTGATAAAACATACAATTTACAGAATATGTTTAAAGACCGTCAGTACTAGTTTGGCTAGGAAGGATAGACCACACAGCGAGGTCACTGACAGGTAGCTATCTCATCAACTCAGCTCTCAAATAAAATAATAAATAGAGGATCATGGGGGACCAACAGGCACCGATTGGGGCAGTTTTCTATATAGAGGGAGCAAGTAGCTACAAGTAGGACAGTGGGGCTTTAAGGTTTCTGGATCAACGTATTTTCACATCAGGACATCAGCTTTCATGAGCATATTGATATCAAGTGGTCATGCAATATTGGCAATAATTTGTGTGCATGATTTCCTGTAAGAAAAACAAACATGGGGTGTAGCGGTAAAGTCCCTATTTTTTAATTGGCCTAAAGAGCATTACCTAATTGTATTGATTGAATCAAATGCCGATATATTATCTGTGTCCATCCTACAACATTATGATTAGCGTGATAGTGACGCTGGCTCGTAGACGGATTGGTTAGCACGGGATATTAATAGACCGATCTGACGTTCATTCATGCTATTAAAGGAAGCGAAACTGACTAGCCGATCCACCATGCTTGTCAAGTCGATTCTCCCCAATTATTATCGAAAGGGAAATAGTTGACGTAACGTTTGCCTTTCTCCCTATTTTCACTTTGAACAGGCAGAAATAACTTCACTAAATCGACACACCGCATAATATAATCACTATGAACATGACGGACAAAGAAATAGGACAAAATATACAGTTCCTCATTCTACCCTCAACAATTGTTATGGTAGACAAAGGAACATCCCTTCACTGCCATTATGTAAAAGTAAGTAGAACAGGTGAATATGCATGTGACACCTGTTCTACACATTTTTACATATTAAACGCAGTGAAGGGATGTTCCTTTGTCTACCACAGCAATTGTTGAGGGTAGAATGAGGAACTGTATATTTTTTCCGCTTTCTTTGTCCGTTATATTCATAGTGAATATTACATAATGATTAAGACTACTGAATAAGTAGTCTGTATCTGTTTCAGCATTTTTCCCCGCCGTAATGTGATGGCGTTCTTCCACTTATAGTAGGGACTTTTAGATTCGCACGAAGACAATGGGGATCGCTACGATCGACGTCCTTTTAATGCACTGCCTTGAATGGACATCACACGTATCAGTCCACGCAAATCTAAAAGTCCCTATTAGGAATATCTCTAGCACTTCCTGTCGTAAAAATAGAACAGAGTTGTAGTCACCTGGTCACAGTCACGTGACCAAGCGAGACGTTTAATGAATGGTGGTCGTTTTTTTTAGCTTCCTGTTCCTTGTCAACGGGAGATGGGTAGATTACTAGAGGAGGGCGAAGAGTTGGGGTAAATATAGCGGTGGGGAGGGGGGGGGGGGTGGAGAAACGTGCAAACATTACACGACTATAGGTAATTTTTGGTCCTTTAATTATGTCTCCACATCCCCGTCTCGGCAGTGAGAACACCAACTTAAAGGCAGCTGAGAAATGAAGTAACTTATATTCTTGTTATATGTTATAAATTTTGTTTCATTTCATAATCAATAAATTATCATGGTTGTCATATATATAACGTTATTTTGAGTGGACACGATCATTTTTAACTTTCACATTTTCTTAGATTATGAGTCACATCACCCAGACAGAGCATTTTACGATCAAACATACACATATTTATTTATTCTATACGATGTTGTCATAGTCAAACGAGTAAAAATGAGCATGATGTATTAATGTATTGATTTGTATTGGCTACAATGTGAGAAGTCTCTATAAAAAAACATGTACAAACTATGTCTTTCTATAATTGAACTCAACAATAAGTCTCTTAAAGACTCCAGTGATTACACCATTTTCTAAAATTCATATGTCCTAAATCTCATTACCAATTTTGCAAAAGGTTTCAGCCACTTTTCCCGTATAATGATATTGTATTGAGTGGTAGTGGAATGTGTTTGGAAAGGAGAACATTGGTTCAGGTATCAAGATTTATGTTTGAGTGACTCTGTTATAAAATCTAATTATTATGCATAATATACATTAAATTACTCCATTTTTGCGTCTCGGTCGAAAAAAGGTTATCAGTAAATGGGGTGAACTTATTGCCTGTTAGCCTTTTCGTTGACACACATGGTTTATTGCCGACATATTCCGAGACCCCGAGGAAGAGCAGATCAATTTTGATGGTCTGAAGCGGGTGATCCCTCGATTTTCACTATACAAATGTTTGTATCTATTTTCTCTAGAACAATCCATGTACAATATTTTTGTGTTTTGTTCCTTTATGTGTTTGGATGTTTGTATTTCATATTTGTTTATCGTTAATGAAACCAACCAACCAATCAACATATTCTGAATTAAAAGTGAATTTACTACAAATTGTTAGGATTGCTTTGAATATTGTAGTTTTGTTTTAAATTACGTGTAACACTCGCTTGCCAACAAATATATTCGCAACTTTTGAGGGTAAATAATTGTGACTTATTTAAATGTATATACAGGGTATCCAAATCAGTATTGAAAGTGCTGTTCTTACATGCCCTGCAAATGGTATTACCCCAGCAATTGCCAGGTACTCATAAAAACCTGGGTGGAGAGTGGCAAATGTGGACTAATGGCTTGGCAAATAACATAAGCTGGGATTGGAACCGTCAACCTTAGGACTGAATATTACAAGTGCGTATATGCGTTATGACGATATGATTAAAATTATGACCCTACTTCGTCTTCTTCCTTCTCCCCCTCCTTACTACCACTACTACTCTCTTTTAATTCATTTGATATTATAACATTTTAGAAAAGATTGTAACTTTTTAAATTCTTTTTTCATGGAGCGGTGAGATTTAAGAAAATACAAGCTGGATTCCTTGATTTAAATGGTCAATGACATGTTTTTTAAATGTCAAGTATCAAAGTTAAGACCTTTTATAGACATGTTTACGCTATACTAATAATATTAAGTATCTAAGTATTCACGAGTTCTTAGTATCTGATAAACCCCTAACGCAATAGGTTTATTTGGAGGCACTCTTAAGGTTATTATATTGACGTCATGACACGCACAGGATTAATATCTGAAATCTGTAATACACAAAATAATGTATGAATTGTGTGATGCTTAAATGCTTCGTGTGGGTGTGAATGATAGATAGGGCTTATAGGGATTATATTGACATGTTCTTGACCTTTTGCACAACTAGCAACATTCCTTTTTATGGACGATATTCCAACGCACCATATCTGCTGATTTTTTTAAAGATCACGTTTTAATGATACGGTGAAGACAATGACGAATATCTCAGTAATTAAAAATAAAACGGAATACAGACAGAAAGAATGACAAATCACTGATTAAGATAAGCTGATTAAGCAGAAAATACGTTTATCTTAAACTTTTTTGTTGCAGTCATTGAAAACCTAAAGATATGGACAAAGTTACTCCACATTCACTATGCCAACCTTTCTTACTACGCCAAAATGACGAAAAACTTTATTCTTATTATTACCATGATAATTATTTATTATTCATATCATCATTATCATTATAATCTTAGTTAATTGTTTTCAGCGCACAATTGAGCTATTTTGACTTTTATTTTCCTGACCTGCATGTTGTTAAAGGTATTACGAAGTTTTGGGAAATTTTGAAAAATGGGTGGATAGTGATTCTTTACAATTTTGATATATTTGGATGCCCCTGTGGATTTATTAAAAACACCAGAAATTTTAGCCCCTAAAACACTTCTGCTTTCGATAAAAAATGAATATAAAGATTTACCGATGCTCCCGGTAAATTTTGATAAATTTCAAATAGCTCCTACGGCCGTACAGTGGTAGCTGCGACCATGACAATCTCAGAGTATGTAGTTGTGGTATATAATTTCTGAACGACAATAGCTAATCGGTCGATTTTAGTCTAAAACATTGTTTTATAGCTTAATTAATATCTTGACCTTGAGAGGGAGCTATTCAACATAAAATGTTTATTATTTACAATTTCATAACTTTAGAGTCGATTTCGACCTCAACAACGATCACTGAATATTGTAGGATCGTATATGCTTCCAATATGTTCATTTGAATCAAATTCATGACCCCATACCAAAACTTTGTATTACCTTTAAAGATAATGTCAGTGATGTACTTAACAATCATATCCACGACGTACGAAATACAAACGTTGATAAATTTGACCCGCTAGGAAGACCCGCGCATCTCGGGGGAGGGGGAGGGGGGCAACACTTATGTTCCGAGATAGTTCACCATGTCCGTCCCGCCCACACACACACGCACACACACACACACACATACGCACGCAACCCTGAACCCCACACTCACAAAAACCCCAAATATACGCAGCCGTTTGTGCGGTATCGCCCGGACGCCAACAACCTTTACCCCACCATTCAATCAAGGCTTGGAGCCAATATCCTGATTTAGCCATCATGACCTTGTCTTCCATCTGTTGTTCCATCTCATTGATTTCTACGTTTCTGATGTCATATCGTAATCCGTTAATCTAATTTGAAACGATTTTAGTTGCCTAATATTTTTGACCCTTTGTATAAATTATTTATCATGTTTATGATACAACACGAACCATGTAGGCGAATTCAAAGTAGGATGACTTGTTCTCTCTCTCTCTCTATCTCTCTCTCTCTCTCTCTCTCTCTCTATCTCCCTCTCTATTTTCTTACTGTCATTTTGCCCCCCCCCCCCCCCTTTTTTCCCTCTCTCTCTCTCTCTCTCTCTCTCTCCTTCTCTCCGTACGTTTCTTTGTCTGTATTTATTCTCGGTGAGAATTACACCGTGCACAAAACTGCATTTTTAGCTTATTAAATATCATTCGTCAATTTAACTCATTCGCACAAATTGATTTGTACATACTTACTGTTAACAAAATCTATTTTTGCACTCATCAATCACGTAGTATCTAGAACGTGTAATGATAGAATACGAAATGGTTAATATTAAATGAAATAAACTTAACCCAAAATGAATTTCATCCATTGGTGCATATTTCGTTGTAGGACATGTGGCGGATTTCCGATTATAATTTTGTCGCCGGACATAGCTCTTGGATCGGAAGAAAAGTACGGGTGAATGACGTATTAAACTTTGTTCATATCATTTTTTTTATAGTTCTGTAAGCCGTGGCGGTTTTTTGTTTGGTATGTGTAAAATGAAGGGCAACTGAACTTGCGCGTATCAAGTGAACTTTGTGTCATAAGATACATAGATGTCAAGCATGTAATTACACTTTACGGCATTGAAAGAGAACCGCTGCATTGTTTGAACTTAAAGCAATGGTTGAGTCCTGGTAAGGGCGAAATAAAAAATTGCGCCTTTTCTCTCTATACATCTCATTATCTTGTTTATGAAAATGATGCACTGTGGTGATTCTATATTTCACAATATATATCGTAAATTAATGCCAAGATCGCAAAGGTTTTAGTGGAATCATCGCAAAGGAATTTAGATACGTCAATGCGTATGCTCTATAATTAATTGGATTACGTAATACACCCTTCATATGTTTGCATATTTCATAAGGTGATGGATGAAGATGTGGTGATGGCTTGACTTTGGCTGATATTCTGGAAAGTCTTTGGAATCGCGCTGAACAGATTTATCTTTTAATATATTTTAAACTTTCATCCCTAATTGATGTTTTATTAATTAACATGCTTACGCACCATATGCTGCTGTTTATTTTTTTTCTAGGAATCATTTTGCGTCATCAAATATTAAACCATAGATAGTGCATGTAGGTTGTAATAAATTCACCATTTAATTTGCAATACAGTAGTATCTTCATTTTAAATTTCTCCTGGTTTGACTTTATTGTATTTTGCAGGATCGATATTTTAATTTCTCTCCTTAGGATTATGGTTTTTGTTTAAAGTTATACTTTTAAACACATTATTATTTCACATTTTTTTCTCTCGATTCCATGATAATGTTTAAAGAAGCCTTTATGTGTTAAACAAATTCCAATTAGTTTGTATAAATGTCACACATATTGGAATAAATCCAAGTTCACTTGGAATATGTTAAAGGAAACAAAATTAACAGATTTTGTTATTGTTACACATTTGTATAGCTCAAGTTAAAAAAGATCGACATACTTTTTTTTCTCAAGCGAGTATACACGAACATTTTGCATTTCGCTATTTATCAAATGAACCGTCATAAACGCAGAACTGTATCATTCTTTCAGCCATCTTCCAATCACGAAATCCTGAACAATAATCATATTTGACTTTTCAACGAAAACAATCCCTTTTCCGACAGCTCGATTTCAAACATTTATGAAACTCTAGGGAATCTAAAGGACGTCATCAATGGTAGCATTGACTTTCATATACATTCTGGATATGGAAAATACGGTTTTATTGCAAACACAAAAGGTATCACTTCTGCACTTACTAGATTTTAGGTTTCAACATGTCCTGGATGTCAGGTCGAACTAGTCTCGTATTTTTAGACCCCTCGGACATATGTATTTTATGTTTAGATATTTGGTATCAGTATAATGTTGTAGGATTAATAATTGATGAAGAAAAGACGAACGTTTTAGTGTTTAACTTTAATGGTAAATTAAGTACCATTCCATTAGGTAAGAAATCATTTATTTACCTTTCGGACTAGATGAAAGATTAAAATATGAGAAGATGCACATGTTTGCCATATTTTTTTTCATATTCATAAAATGGTATTTGAGATTACGTTTTCCCCTTCCGGTGACATTGTTTTTATCCCGATACAATGAATTATTCGAAAGTTGGTAGTCTAGTCTACATACCTGCTTTAAACATGAGAGAAACAGTGGCCGTTTAATAGGACGAAAGACTAAATTCGTATAAATATTTTTCAGAAAAAATGTTGATTCACCTATCGCTACAATGCAAACATATCGCGGTCGGCAATGTAATAGAAATGGCTCATATACCAACTAAGCAAATTAGTTGTTGAGAGCAATAACGTTTCAATTACATTTTCTACGTAGTTATGACTCAGTTTTAACCACAGCAAACAAACGAAAATTTTATTTTCACGGAAATTAAAGTGGCTGAACGATTTTTGACTAACACATCGATTTAAGGCCAATACCGGATATACAGATCAATATTAAAAAAAAGGACTATACCTTTCTTAATTAAGTTCATATTATTTTGAAATGTGTCCTAAATTGAGAGAAACGGAAATGATTCGCTCTACAACAGGGCACGAAACTATCATTTTGCTCTCGCTCAACTCTTTCTCTCTCTCGCTCACCATCTCTCTCTCTCTCTCTCTCTCTCTCTCTCTATCTGTCTCTATCTATATCTTTCTTTCTCTCTCTCTCTCTCTCATTCTCACTCTCACTCTCCTTCCTTCTTTATCGCTCCCTGTCACCCTGTACTATTCTTTATTCCTCTGAATCTATTTATCTTTTCTTCGTAATCTACTTTTACTCTAAAATTGTTAATTGAACCCATTTTTATTACATTGAAAAGTCATGGAAAATATGTGCTATAAATGTATTTACTTATCCAGACCCCTCATTTATAATATCAAATATATAGAATTTCAAAACATATGAGTCAATGTTATCGGTCTTGAAACGCCAATAATGTCCATTCAGCAATAAATAATGCAAATATTTAAAAAATAGTCAAATATCTAAAACGACAACGACAACAAGATCTACAATATCTATTGTTCTCCGGTGATTTGCCCTCAGAATAAAATCGAAGTAGAAACCCTCTAAAAAGCTTGTATTAATTGTGTACAATAAAACAAACTTTTTTCTACAAAATATGATTTATAAAGATAAATGTTGATATGTTCTCCAAAATATATGTTAAATGGAGTGTGGAGCATGTAGGAATGTTTGCGGGTGTTTTAATGAGAAAATGATTGTCGCGTAGCATACTCATTTTACCCCCTGTAATCTTACAGCTACCAACAAAAGAATCTCATTTTCAAGAACAAAGGAACTGTCATAAAGATGCGGATATTTCCATCCATCTTTAAATTCAGGGGGCTTCACAATAATACGCAATGCTTTGCTCATCGCCAATGAAAGCGCGTCAGAAATTCTTATTAATCCACCAAAGCGGGTCGCGACAAGTATTACGCATTGATGCGTGCAGCGGGGTAATATAAACCCATCTCACCGCCGAGCTGAAGACAGACACACACAGAGATACAGCGACTGGCGGTCAGCCTCAAACAAACTTTACTATCAATTTTCAGAAAATAAATCACATTTAAGACCCAAAAGAGGACACAACAAATTACCAGAACTGGACATCTGTGCAGGGATTTTCGTCTTTTTTTAGTTTTAGTATTTTGGTTTTATTTTTTCCTGTTCGAGGAGACGAAGGATACTCAACTAAAGGTAAGAGATTAACCGATGTGATGATTTGTGATGGTCATTTTAAGTAATATGATAGCCAGAGGAAAGATTTCTCGTATTGAGGGAGGGGCTTGCATTTTGTGCCAAATACGGACCTGAATTCTTAAAGCTTTTTAAAACAAATTCGAGAGAGAGAGAGAGAGAGAGAGAGAGACAAAGAAGACGTATACGCTTCGGTTCTCTCGAGATTATGAAAGGTGGCTGGCGTCTTTTATGCATTATGAATCCATTTTTATTCTACTTTGTGATAATCATGTAATGTTTTTGCAAGACATAAACGATTACCAAGCTCTACGTTTCTGCCCGAATGTGGGATTATGGATGTCCAAATACAATTCTTAAAGGAATATTTGTATCAATCTTTATTTTGTTTACCTCGTAGTTTTGCCCAGTCTTGTATTTATTTTAATTCTAAAACAAGCACAATGATATTCAAATATGGACTCAGGGGCAAATGCAATATGCATGTTAATATAGAGTATGTAAACCGAGCTGATTCTGAGTAGATATGCCTCTTCAATAAACTGAATGTTCATTTATGTGAATTGCCTTGCTAATTTCTTTTTCTGTGTGTTGATCATTTTTGTCTTATGGTAAAGTGCATTAATTTTTTATTTATTTTTTAAATTTTGGATTCGAGAATGTTGTTTTTTCCTCTTCTTTTGTTTTGGTTATTGACACGATGATTTTAGACTTTTATTTCGTTAACCCTTTCCCTCACCGATAACAATGCGTGTTGCCTTTAAATGAGCATAAGATTTCTTACCAAATGCAATTTTTAATATCACTATTGCACGGAGGATACGATTTCTCCGATAACTCGGAGACAATCTTACCCGGATACTATAATTAGTACAATTAGACGGAGCAAATAGTGACAATTGGTGCATTTCATCATGTCTGCACAATATCCATTAGTGGCGCTCCTACAGGGGAGGAGGGAGGGGGAAAACGAAGAGCACGAATCAGAGGCGGCGGACCCGGGGGGGGGGGGGGGGCAGGGGGGCACAGTGCCCCCCCCCCCACTTTTTCAAGTACCCCAAATTTGCCCCTTTTTCCATGGGAAAAGTGCCCCTTTAACTTTGTAAGAAGCGCCCCTTTTTACATTAAAAGTGCCCCTATTACTTAGATATGTGCCCCTGTTAATTTTTAAAAGAGCTCCCTCTCCTTTCCACCTCTGATATGTGCCCCTTTTATTTTGACACGTACCTCTTTTCCCAGACAAGTTCCCAGTTTCCTTTGCAATAAGTGTCTTTTTTCCATTCTAGTAAATGCCTCTTTTCGGATACGAGAAGCGCCCCCTTTTCACTTTTGTTAAGCGCCTCCTTCACTTCTGATAATTGCCCTATTCAAATTTTAGAGGTGCCCCTTTTACTTTGACAATTGCCCCTTTTCTTTTGTAAGAAGTGCCCCTTTTCCTTTTAATAACTACCTCTTTTTAACTCGGATAAGCGCACCTTATATTTTCACATCTAATAAATGCCCCTTTTGCTTATGATAAGTGCCCCCATTTAACAAAGAGCCCTTCGCCTTTTCATAAATGCCCCTTTTCACCTATGAAAATAGTCCTCTTTCATTCTCCTACTAATGCTCCTTTTCATGTCTGGTAAATGACCCTATTCAATTCTGAGAGACAATCGTTTTATTTTGACAAGTGCCCCCTTTTCCTCCTGATAAGTGCTCTTTTCATCTCTAATAACACCCCCTTTTATTTTGACACGTACCCCTTTTCCTTCCTAATAAATGCTTTTTTTCCTTCATAATTTCCGCTTTTCATAAAAGCCCCCTTTCACCTCCAATTAATGCCCCTATCAAAATCTGATTGATGCTCCTTTTTTTCAGCAAATGCACATTTCCCTTTATTATTAGTGCCCCTTTTTCATTCTCATAAGTGCCTCTTTCATATATGGTGTTTGCCCCTTTTCAGGTGCGATAAGTGCCCCTTTTCACCTCTGATAATTAACCTTTTTTAACAATGATACGTGCCCCTTTTCCTTTCTTATGAGGAACCTATCCCTTTTTCATAAATGCCCCTATCAAAATCTGATGGTTGCCTCTTTTCCGTCGACCAATGCCCAATTTCCATTCTCATAAGTGCCTTTTCATCCCTGGTGAGTGCCCCATTTTCACCTCTGATAATAACCCTTTGTACTTTGACATGTGCTCCTTTTATTTTCTAATAAGTGTCTTATCCCTTGGAATAAGTGTCCCCCATTCCTCTCATCATTAAACGTGCCCCTAATTTCAAGCGACTAAGAGCAATATCTCCCAAAGCTCGCTCGCTACGCTCGCTCACATTTATAGATGTTATAATTATGTTACTTATCAAAGGTCTTTTCAGTTTCCTGTTATGAAAATGTGCTTATTTATAACCCGATGAGAATTGGTTTTTTCCTCTTTATAAGATGTAGTTTTCGCACTGTGACCTCACAAATCTTCAATTTGTCCTCGCTCGCAAATGATTTTTTCGACCATTACACCCAACTGCAAGGTATGATGCTTTAAAAAGCAATATTTTATACGATGTATAAAGAGAAACAAATATTGAAATCATCCCTGATAATGTAATCAAAATTTAGGGGTATATACCAATGTCTAAAAATTGTTTATTTTCGCTTTGAGATTTCCCTTTGTAGGTGCCCGTTTTTCCCAGAAAGTGCCCCTTTTTGTTGGTGCCCCCCTCCCCCTTCACTTTGGAATTCGCTCCGCCGCCTCTGGCGCGAATCATAAGTCGGTGTAAGCCTATAATGGGGTTCCTTGCCCTATCTATAAACTCCCTAAAATCACTTAATATTTTACAGGTCAACGATTTATAGAGAAGACTCGAAGTGTAGATTTTCTGTATATCAATTGAACATGTCTTTTTGACCTCTCTGACAAACAACATACAGTATAATTATGTTCATCATAATTTCAGAATAATATTTATCTCAACATGTGTACAGGGTAGTAGTATAAGTACTAGGGATAGCAGTATTAATAGGAGGAGTAGTGCAGTTGTTGACGATTGTGATATATTAGTAGAAATTGTAGTATTAATAGTAGTAGTACAGTGAAACCTGTCTATAAAGACCACCCAAGGGAGACAAGCAAAATGGTCCTTTTAAATAGGTGGTGTATATGTACAGGTTGCTTTATTACACGTTTCAATGAGAAACCGTTCAGAGAAAACAAACAGATGTGGTCTTTGTAGACAGGTGGTCTTTCTATACAGGTTGTCACTAAATCAGGTTTGACTGTAGTAGTAATATTAGTAGTAAATAGTATCAGTAGGAATAGCAGTGCTAGTAATAGTAGTAATATTGGTAGTAGTAATAGTAGTAGCAGCAGTAGTTGAAATAATAGCTTTTATTATTGTTAACGTAGTAGTCGTCGTTGTACTACTATGGAAAATGTTATCTCATCGTATTCTGAAAATCCCAAACATCTAAGAAACAAATGCCGTTGTTTTTGAAAGGTGCACGAAACTGTACTTCACCGAATAACCGAATGTCATCTCGACAAAAAAAGTCGGTCTCGTAAGCCTTCGTTCTCTCAGACGTTCTTTAGAGCTTTTTCCAAGTCTTGGTCTAGGTCTACGAATTATGGATAACCCGCCCGTTTGTTGGTGTTCATCCATTAGAATTACTGAATTCCCAATGAGAGAAAATACAGAATCACGTTACGAGCTTTTGGAGTTCTGAGTTTTCATAAGAGCACTTTATTTTATCGGGTAATGCTGCTAATCATTGCACTTGATCATTTTAATCATTCTTCTGATTTATTTATTCAATGCCATGCACTTGTCACTTTTGACGTTTGTTTGCATTCATAATGGTTATCTTTCCATGTTAATGCAGTGCGAATATTTTTTTAGAAAACCTTGTTTAATACTGGTGGGGTGAATCTTTGTAATGGGATACAATGACATCTCCAGTGGCGGTTCTAAAAGGTAACCGGGGCGCTTAACTCCCTCCCCCTGCCTTATTTGTCTTGATTATTGAGTTAGAACCTTCTAAAATCTTTTTTAAATGATCAGATTGTAAAACCAAAATATATACAATCTATGAACTAATTAATTTAGTACAAATTAATTATGTCTGCCTTTTTATATCAGATAGCTTCATGAAGAGATGAAATCTGACCAACCCCTCCAGAAATATAATCAGTAAAAACGCCTAATGGCGTCACAAGGACAACCATTAACTAATAATATCGCGGCAAATAATAATACGGTCACTTCCCCTGATCTTCATCTTATACCCCAGTAACACCAACGAGACTGACATCAAACCAACAACGGACCGAACCAAAAAATACATTACTCCTAATGGCCAAATATCGGTTGGTTTTGGATTCGGTATGGTATCGGTTTGGCGGTGTGACTTAGTTATTGAGCCTATCAATCAAAGTGAAGACGTTCTCGGTAATGTTAATGCTTCATTAAACGTTCAGAAATACGGGGTAATTAGGAGGAATTTGGAGGTAATGGGGGTAGTGCACGGGGAATACTACCAGTCGACTGGTAACGCCCGTGTCATTCGGTAGTAACTGGTATCTAATGGGACTGAGGATCTGTACTTGCTAAACAAACAAAAGTGTTTTTTACCCCCTTAATATGTAGGTTTTGTTCAAAATAGTCGATACAAACAAAAGGTAAGGTTTAGAATTGAATAATGGAGAATGTTAGACAATCGATATCCGAGAAAAATTAAATATCCGGAGTTGCGTTAGAAGGTATTTGTTTACAAGCTGGTCAGTACAAACACAAGGACATATTTTTTATTCAACCGATGTCCCTTTTGTGAACATTTTGAAATAGATATTCATCGAACTTGGATAAAGCTTTAGATTTATTTCGCGTTTCCAAAATGAACAACGGTAAACTTTTTCTACCCTATTCTGCTATTTTGGTGCTATTTGATGACGTGCACAGTGATTTGTACGGGTATTGCTTGAACATTAAGACCAATTGTTATCGCTTCCAATTCAAATATATGGACGTCTGGTATGGAATGGGGCATTTCAAAAGGATTAAACGACCATTTTGGTGCTCATTCTCGCGATTTTTTGAATTGCATATTACAAAATCGCCTTCTGTACATCACAACAATGTCATGGTTACATTTCCTGAAAATGGCAGCTTTATTTATTGCCCAATCAAATTTTCTCGTTTAAAAAAATATGGACTGTCCATAAAAACGGCCTTTACAAATGGCAAACAATGAATAAATTTCTTCCGTTGGGAAATAGAAAAGGCTTAAAATATGGATGAAAAGCCATTAGAAAAGAGACGATTTACGTCATGAATGGGCAAATCGTCCTCTAAATGCATATGCTACCGATTTGGTGAAAGAAAAATCTAAATTCATACGAAACAATATCCATTATACCATTTTCCTCGAGTTTATTGACCATCCATAACGGAAATGAAAATCTACAACTCAAAGCAGACATATTTCAGGTTAAATATACGAAGTTGAGCCAAAGAAAATAGAAGTCAATCACAAAATTGTGTTTTTAGCATTTTATGATGGCAATAAAGAACGAAATGTCAATTTTTGCATGCGTCAATCATGAAAATAACCTTATTAGACTATAAATAACATTCATAAAATGATGTATTACGAACTATAATAACAGAATCGTGATCTATCCAATCATACATTTCCTTAACATGTCACGTCTAAGAAAAACATTTTGACTTGTTGAACGTGACTAGTCAGTAAACATGAATGTAAGAACGGTTGTCATGCATGATATAAAAAGAAAATACCATAATATCATAAGTTACGTTCATGCATTTAAGCCTAATGATAATCCTCTTTAAAATTGAAATCCCCCCCCCGATTCTCTCTCTCTCTCTCTCTCTCTCTCTTTCTCTTTCCGTCTTTGACTTTATATATATTATCTCTCGTTCATTTACATGATGACCACATAAACACACTCCCTAGTGTTTCAATCTATAATCACAAGCTATCTCTTGCCATGTTATGTAAGCTATACTTATCTTTTTAAATGTTCATACTTCCCTCGCCTAATCCCTCTTTCTCTCCCCCCCCCCCCTCTCTCTCTCTCTCTCTCTCCCTTTATGTGTATCAAACGCAATGAGCATCCACTTACAAGTGTTTTCACATCTCCCTCTCTCCCCAGGCACACGCTCTCTCTCTCTATCTCTCTCTCTTTCTCTTTCTCTTTCTCTCATTCTATCTCTTTTTCTCTATGCCCCATTCTGTCACTTTCTTTTTACCTCTCTAGGCTCATTCATTATGTATACACATGTTGGCCAGTGTACTGACGTCATAACAAATTCAAGGTTAATTTGGGCTTGCGCGATTGTATATTCATATGCATTATCTATTTCCATTCAGAATAAGTCGCCACCGTTTATGGTGATCACGTGTCTCAATCCCCATTGGTCGGAATCGTAATTGCTTTCTCCATCTCCTATCCCTATCTAATTAGCCTGTCTTCAAGGCGGAATGATTGTTTTCCCCTCCCCTTACGATACGTTTGATTTAGAATGGATTACGTAGACCAACACGAGCTACCATTTCACTATATCTGCGCATAAAAATCGGAAAAGTAGACCGAAGAAAAATTGAATAAATTCGGATACAAATACGGAAGTTCCGATTTTGTAAAATCAAAGTTGTAATCACTATACTACATGTTGGCTCTTCAAATTGTTCAAATTGGCTGAATCGGTAATGTCACTGTTACGTTGTGCCGAACAACTTTCCCATTTGTCTCAACATACGAAATTACTAAAATGGCAATTTTCCGACACCCATATTATAATGCAGGAGTATATTTTCTTAATATAATCCTATAATAATATTTTATCGATAATATGATATTTAAGGAGTGCTCCGAGAGAGAAAGCACTCAGGAGTGAAGTTTGCCATTCTCTTTTTTTCTGCTTTCATATAATGAACTCATTACAAAGGTTGGGTTGCCCTGATATCTCGTTTGGAAGGTAGGCTACTAATTTATTCGAATCCGCCGACGCGAGTCTGCTTGGAAGGTAAGATGGGCATCTCCAAACCAGTCAAACGTAAGGGATGACACTGATTAGAGAAACAATCTGAGTCGGAATAAAAAAAGGAAGTCATCAGTGGTTGTTATGGGGAATCAGACAAAAACATCCCGATAAAGAACTTTTTCTTTCTTTGGTTTGGTTTAGCGCCAAGAAGATCCTGTCTGATCGATATCTTCTAAACCACTCCTAAAGCTTAATCTCCCTTTCATTGAAGATAACAAGTTTCATCGATTTTTCACCCCAAACATACACACACGCACACACCTTTAGTACTCAGTAAATACACAAGTAATGATGGTAATAATTACCGAATGACGTTAGTGATGCGGTAGGGTTTTGAACCCCGTACATTATGGTTAACAGTTCAAAGACTTATCCACTAGTCCACAACACCTCTACATACATAGATGTGTCTTCAGCGCATACGGTTGAAAAGGGTAATTCAGTGTTGAAAGTTACAACGCGCCTTTCATCATTATTTCAATATGTATATATCCGATCGCGGCTAATGTATTGATTTATCCCGATATTAAACAAATGATATCAAAACATCATGGACCTACTGATGAGACCAAGCAAACCAGCCACACTTCAGACTTACGCATCAAAAAAATAATTGACAGTTGTAAAAAGGATCGGTCAATTATGAACCTAATTTATCTTCACGGTCACTTCAACCTGATAACATCGCTCTTTAAAATCACTAATTCCCTGTCAGGCTGTACTTAACTTTGCTTGTTTTTCCTAAATTGGTACTCCACTCCCCTCAATGGCAAGCCTCGTGAATCCGTTTAGTAAGTTAATCATTCTCCGAAAGAAGTGGAGGAAGAAGTCAAATTAGATGTGCAGTGGGTGTGGATGTGTGAGACATTTCAAATCAAATTCACCAAAGACTAATTAATTGACGTTTTCAGCAACGTGAACTGAAAGAAGAAGATTGGTAAAGCAAAGCCCACGACGTAAAAATTCAAAATTGAATAGAAAGCGCCATGCAAAAACAAATTAACAACAACCTTTTTGAATATAAGGTTTTGTCAGAGTATTCATCAATCTTTTGTTCTATTATTGATCAACCTTTAATTTGTTATATTACTCTCGTTTAAACTTCTTTTAAATATTCTGGACAAATCAATTTTAGGTCTTCATGATTATCTAATTCACAAACTATCTCGATATGATCTCCACCCACTCCCTAACATCCACATGCAGAGGCACAAGCACCGACGAGCACATACTCTCTCTCTCTCTCTCTCTCTCTCTCTATTTGTGTGTGTGTGTGTGTCTCTCTCTCTTACTCTCTTTCTTTATCTTCCTTTGTCCATCCTTCATTCCTATCTCTCTCCTTTCTCCTCATCTCTCTCTTTATCTCTGTGTCTCGTTCTTTCTCAGCCTCTCTTGTTTCTGTTTCTCTCTTTCTCCCAATCTCCCTCTCACTCTCTCTCTCTCTGTCTGCCTTTGTGTATATTTCTCTCCTTCTCTCCGTGTTTACTTCCTCTTTTAGCCGTTCTCTCTCTTTCTGTCTGTCGCTCTTTCTCTCTTCATTCTCATCTTCCCTACCCCGGTCAATTTTCACCTCACTGTCTGCTTAAACATATCAATCAATCCTAATTCAATATAGCGATTACAAACACAACATCATTAGCGTGGTCTAATTAAATTATCTGTCAAACGGGCGCATCAAGTAGTATAAAAACATGGTTGTTCTTAAGTAATGCAATTAATTGTACAACTAACGAGTCACAAGAAACAGTGGAAATTCTAATTTTGTAGAATCAATAATTACACCTGCTGATAAATGCTTTGGCCAACAACAACAAAATCGCCCCCGTCCATCCCACCCTCTTTTTTACTGTCACTTTCAGTAAAAATAAATAAATAATAATTTAAGAGGATTCCATTATAATCTAAAAGCACGTGTTGGTATAATAATATTAGAATTCGAGCCATATCATGTAGCGCTACTCCATTGTGTACAGAGCCCTACTTTTACAGGTTTATTCATATGAATCGTCAGAACAACACAACCCAACAATGACTTTCTCGTTTCATTTGTTTCACAAAATAATACGAACTTTACATCGGGTGTATCACTGACTTACCTACACTGTGAAAAGGTTGGGCAATATGTTTTCAACACTTTGCCCAACGTTGTGCCTATAGTCCACCCAACCATCTATTGGGCAATATTTTGCCCAGTGGTATTGGTATTACGTAAGTACCCTACTTCACACGTGCATAATTGATTCGTATTTTGACCAAAATTTGGGCAAAGATATGACCCTTCAACTGCCCGACTACAGTAGCCCACTTGTTGGGAAAATCTTGACCAACTGTTGGGCAAAATACGAAAATATTGCCCAATAGATGGTTGGGTTGACTAATGGCAAAGTGTTGGAAAATATCGCCCAACCTTTTCACAGTGTAACCCAGCCTTAGCAGCTGTGTCACAAAAGCCTTATTGCACATTCACTCTCGTGACTAAACCTTATCACTTTCTCATTATCAATGACATTACAATTATAGCGGTCAATTAGATTTCAATTCTCCCCACCTCTGTTTTGACACCCATTTTTCTACTTTCTTCTATAATATAGGTCAATGGAATTAGCTTTATGGGAATAAAACTGCCCTTCATTTACCATCACGCATAATATATAGGGCATTGGTGTGGCATGTTCTTGGTAGAAAAAATATGTTACTAAAATAAAAGGTTCTTGGTGTTAGCCACATGTAAGCTGACAAACGCCAACACACATGTCTCATGTGGAATCTCAGACGGATTAATCAGAATTTGAATGTCAGTAAAGCTTTCGGGCTAAAACATCATGTAATACTTTCAAGAGAATATTAGCCTTCAAAAGGGCTGATGAACTCCTTAAGAGGCCGTTGATCCTTTAAGTTTCGATCAGTATACTTTGATCGGTTTCACTCATCAAATTAGACTTAATGGCCGAGTTTATTAAACACACACAACATAAGTAGCAAGTCCCTTTGAAACAGTCTGGTAAGGCTCTAAAGGACTTTAACTAAGGGTTTGCGGCTTAACGCCCTCCTGGCTTCAAAAATTACAAGGGTTTGGTTAGATGGTAAAGAGGAGTAGATTAGAGTTCCTAGCATTACTGTAAATTTCTCATAAAATGATCATGACGATACCTCTGTTTAAAACCACATCAGACATGATGTGGCGGTGTTTTGTGATTATTTAAGTGCAATAGAGTTGGCATTTCTGTGTTTTTTTTTACACAGAGCTCAGCTTCCGTTCATTTACAATTCAAAAATAAAAATCGCGGCATATCTGAGCAATCTATAAAACGGTACCTTTGATGATGACATGAACACAATACCACGGAGGCTTTCTTACACATTATTTTGATATTGTTTACAACCAAATAACCTTTAGCCGATGTGGTCAATTATTTATGTTTTTTTAGATGACTTGTCAGTGAAAAATATGTGAGAAGATTTCCCCATCGCAAGCACACAATGAGACTATATATTATGATGAAATGATATATTGTGTGTGCGCGTGCGTGTGTGTGTGTGTGTTTGTGAGAGAGAGATTATTGTTTCTCGTTTATATGTATTTCTAGGATCGTCTTAATGAGCCGGTGGCTATGGTTTATTATGACGCATGATGTTACGAACGGGTGAAAACTAAAATCATTGACATACAAAACTACATTAATATTGCACTCTCCGTTTCCATTGGGGATCTTAGCGTAAATTCTTAATAACTTTTCTTTAAGATTTATAATGCAAAATGTATACAGATTTAACGATACTTAACTATACTCTGTGGTGCTTGGAAAAGGTTGATTTACTTTCCTGTTGTTGTTATTTTATATAGGGAGGGCCGCTAGAGAATTTGGATACTCTTAAAGATCGTTATTCAGTTCTCAGACATTTATATTTGTTTATAATCGAGGATAAAGTATATCCTCGTCATGTTAAAGCCCGAAGCCTTCGGAGTTGAACTTATTCAAGTAGATTTTATTTCCTTGATAAACATTAGCTTCTGACATAGTTTCGTTGGTCTCTTCTCAAAAATGTATTGGTCGAATGAATTTTAGAGCTGATTTTAAATTACTATAACATTAAATAGGGTAATCCTTTGTCACGGGTTCCGGATTCCTCTCACCCCTTAGTTATGAACATAGTATCACCCAACTCCCCTGTTCTCCTATTAATAACCCTCGACACGGTTGGGGGACCCAGTTGATGTTACGGGTAAAAGAGCGTGTCCTACTCTGACCGCCTCGGCGGGAAATAGTCCTTACATGCCATGTTACAAAACAGCTCTGGTGACGTTCAAACTGAAAATATGAAAACATTAACAATTACCAAAACATCTGTGTTCCATTGATAGCATAGTGTTGATTGACAAAAGAGGTCATTTTCTTTATTGTGATGTTATCTATTGCGTCATTAAAGCTTGTTAGGCTGCGATGTAACCGTGTTCATAAGATTCTTGATCTATTTTTCCTGTTTTGGTTTTGTGTCATGTCATGGAACAAATATGTTGTGATCTCGCCGCAGCCACTAACTGCTCGCTGTGACGTAACTGCCAAAGATGATCAAGCTCTCGATCTTTCTTGCATTTTATAAAATCGCTTCAGATATTTCTGGCAGCTTTCATGTCATTTATACTCTTATTCAGCAAAGTAATATCGTGATCTGTTAAAAACAAGTGCAAACTCACAGCTAGTGATCTCATTTTAATGAAGGCAATAATATTTATCGTGTTTCCCGCCCCCTTTTTAATTCAGTTTGTTTGCAACACTATGACACACACACGCACTTTCATACACACTCCTTTCCTTAATCCCCAAGTGTTTTCTATCTGACGAAGAAAACCAAAGCTCTCTCTCTTTCTATCTCTCATCCTCTCTCTCTCATTCTCTCTCTCTCTATATATATATCTTTCTGTCTGTCCGTCTTGGATGCTGTTTTAGCGGTGCTTTGTTTGTTAATGTTTTTAATTTGTTCTTGCTTTATTTATTACTTTGCTGAGGTGACGGTTGGGAAATAAATATATTTCAGCCTCCAGTAGGTTACGTTTTACAATTGTGGCATGTTCATCGTTATACCTCCCCCTCCTCTCTTCTATTTTTATTTTTCTTTACACCAAATACCATTTCCCCCTACATACATATAACTTTCTTCTTTCTCTGTTTTTCTCTGTTTTGTTGTTTTTTTCGTTCCAGTTTGCTTTTTTCCTCTCGATCCCTTTGTATATATTTTCATCCTCTCCTTTTCAAATTTCCAGCTATCCCTTTTGTAAATATTTCCCCCATATTTAATCATGTGTAGTTTTGATAACTTTGAAACATTTTTAAAAGTAAAACATTGATGGATTATGTTATATGGGGCCTTGCTCTTACGAGCCCAGCTTTTCTAAGGTCTCCACTTTCTTTCATTTGGATTATATATCGACTTAAAATTGCACTTAAATTGTTTTTTTCTTATGCTGTTTTTTGTTCTATTATTATATGTAAAAATGTTGTGAAAGAAAGAAATAAAATGAACCTTGAACCTTGAACCTTGAACCTTACCTGAACGTGTAGTAAATGTGAATGTTCTTAAACGTATTTCTATCCCATGACATCCAAAATTTGAAATTAGATGGAGGAAAGTACACTCTTTCAGGAAATACTAAAAAGTAAAATTTTACCAAACTGACCACATCCACCAGTCCTGCATATTGGGCCTTAACTGAAAATAATATTATGCGAGTTTTGGGTTGGTTTTGTGGACTATGTCTGGTCACAAATACAGATACAAAAACAATCCGGCCAGAAAAGAAGTGTTCTGGTATTTTTGTCGCAACTCCCAAAACATCATGATTATTATTATTATTATAATAACAGTCGCTCCTGTTTCAAACATTTGATTTTGCGACAGGAATTTCCACTTCCGGATTTACTTCCATTACAAAAATTTAAGGCGGGAAGAAAGTCCGCAAATTATGTCCGATGTAACCCGTTGATAAAAAAATGAGATTGATTTATTTCACGGAGTCCTGCCTCCCTCCTTTACGCGTCACTGTCCATGTTCGCGCGTCAAACAGCTCATGAAGCGCGAAGTACTTAAATGTAATACAACAACAATGAAGAGCGATTGTAATGAACATACCAGACGTGTGGGGAAACAAAAATAACAGACGGAGACAAATATACGACACCAGCAACATTTTTGTCGTTAGCCGCCTTATTGTGATTGCGGTAAATATGGGAAGGGGGGGGGGGGGAGCAGCTGAAAGTCGGTCCAACAATGAAATCAATACAATGGAACTAGAATTATTATCATATCAGTGGCACATCGGATATAGAAGTATTGATGAGGGACAAAAACGCTTAGAGGAAGGGCGAGGAAGATACATCGTGGAAAACAAATGGTCTCAACTGTCTCATAAATGATATTTATGCATAAACCCTTATTGTCGGATGTGAGATACAAGAGGTGGTTACTTTTATCTTGTAATTTTATTTTATATTAATTTTGAAATCATATCTGTTTTACCATGACCCTATAATTCTTGTCTTCCAGATATCGGGATCAAATCACACAAGACATACACAATGAAAGTACAGAGCGTAATCTCGCTCTGCGCGTTGGCGATCGTGACCTTAGCACTCGTGGCGGAAGCTACCTATGACCTCCAGAGGTTACTAGACCTAGATGAAGACCAGTACTACAAGCGAGGCGACACAGACCTGGATCCAGACTGGGGGGACGAGTGGGAGGATCTTCCCTTTAAACGAGGAGTCGGCACACAAAAGTTCATTGGTAAGTTGAACAGTAAGATTAATAATAAATTAACTATAACCAAAAGGTCTTCCTCATCCTACATGTCTCTCATGGGTATGGAGTGGTAAATTTATATTAATACCTTGTCAAAAAACATTAGTGCCGTGGATCAAACATTTGCACAGGTTTATCTTCATAAACAAATTAAAAGCCCATTATACTAGATATTTATGTATACTTTCTATTTCACAACTTTCAACCATGTAAAATGTATTATATTAATATTGAATGTTGAATTGTATATCTGGATTCTTGTCAAAATTACTGTTCTGTTCGAAATGAAAAATAAAAGCTGAACTTAACTGACACTGAAACTTTAAACTTTGAAACTTTGAATCATAGGTCAATTGTTTAAACCACTCGACCACGACATCAAAGTAATTAAAGGGAGACATTCGAGTCGAGGTCCGATTTTAAAGGACAACGTGTGTCCTTTAAAAGCGGGAAAAAATTTGCATCAGTGCGCTGACCCGACATCTTTAAATTATATATTATTATAAGAGCCATCATTTTCAAAATATTTAGTTGTTCCAATGCCATTGAAGATCTGGGTATTTAAAGTTTCATTTCATAGCTATTAAAAGGCTGCTTTAGATCAGGGCTAACATTCAACAACAAAGAAAAAAAAAATTGGTATCAACAGATAAAAGTTTAATTGCCGTTTTTACTATTCAAGCTCAGAAATCGTTCGAGAAGAGTTATTTGTGTTTGAGTTAAGAATATTATGTACACTACGATTGCTTAATGATAAAACATTTCTGTTCTCTTTTTCTTTTTAATATTTTCATCACCAGCTTGTTTCCATCCGGGTCTCCAGACAAAATGTTTTTGTGACAGAACAAAACCGAAGTACAGCAGGAAATATTTCTATTACTGTAGAGGTAATGAATCAGTAAACCAGTTATATCACAAACCTTCTGCAGATGAAACAATCATTCAACAGACAAAATCTGTATATGAGAATATTTGTATCTATCTTACCCATAGCATGTTTACCTGATTCATCCTTTCGATTGTCCTTTCTACATTTTTCATTTTGCACCAATCTATTCTCCCCCATCTAACTTTAAATACTAGAACCTTTATATTTCATGCATTGTGTTAATAGAAGAAAAAATATATTCGAACATGGATTGAGTAAAAGTTCACCTCACGCTTTACGATTCGACTACGATCTGACTACGATCCTATTTTAAAAGAATTTGCAATAGCATTTAATACGAACATTCAAACATGTACAATGTTAATGACCGAGGACCCGAACTACCTTGTGATTAATACAGTCAACATGTATAGGGATTTCATGCATCCTTTGATTCTTTGAAAAGGAAAAGCTAAATCGGCTCACAAATCAGACCGACGGTGCGATTGTCTAAGATTTCTTCCGATTCGGCTTTTATACTAACGAGAAGAGTTATATGCACTACAATTCTTGTATTCTTATCATTATTAAGAATCTAAATCAGGAGGAAAGTGGTGGTTTATATTTCCATATCAAATGTAACCGCCCTTACTACAAAAATCGGATAGCAGCACGATCATGTAGAGTGCAGTGGGCTTTAGGCTCTATAGCTGATATTAAAACAAAAAGGAAAGTGACGTACTATCGGCTCTGTGGTTGTTTATGTTGCATCCTTTAATGCAATCTTACCTCTGAAGAGGCAACACGATCTAAGTCTGAGAAGGAATTATAGATTTTTCTTCTTCATTTTGTCTCACTTTCTTCGAAAGCTTTTTAGCGCCTTAGCCGTGGCAGAAGGATATCAATATAAATCATTTATGAAAATATGATAAATGTGATTCCCAGCATAAATATTTGTTATCCTGTCACATACATTCCCAAGAACAGAAGAACCAGAACTTTATTGTACCACAGAATGATAGTGCCAACATAACCATTGTATACCTCTTGGACAAGTCCCAATATATAGAGTGTTTAATTCCATAAAGAAGTGCATCGATTAATTCCTTTTTGCTTTTTCATTGAGTGTGGATTACACGGTTGGGGAAAGTAAATGTCGTTGCGATTAAATTAGCACGTTCCATGAAATAAAAGTTATCAAGAGTTTAACATATATGACAGTGATTTATCATGACTTGTATGATGTTGAAAAGGACAAAAAAGACAAATAGATAAATAAATAAACTAGAGACATCTTTGAAAGTAGCTTTAAAAGTAATCTGCAGTAAAACCCAGACTAAATGTTATGAATATGTTTATAGTTAAGCTTTAGAGTAGAACAGATTATGTTGATTTATTTCCAGCGTTAACAAGAACCTGTTATTATTTATATCATGTTCATTCTCGGAAAGTTTTCTTTAATTGGGGGAGGGGTGAATGTCCTGGTCTTCAATTGTGCCGGTGTAGTATTGATTATGCATTTGATATGATTTCCAAGAAAAGCAAATATTCGGGGATGACATGCAATCTATGAAATACTTTGAAAGCATATTCTTAGCTTTTAAATACTTACGTATTTAAAGTTTTTTTCTTAATGGATCTACATCATGTATAATTAGAGGCTGACTGTAACATCAAAGTCTAACAAATATTCTATTATGCAATAATCATATTTGATCCGATTTAAAATGCACATGTAGCCATGCCATTCGGTTATCAGTGTATTTATATTAATAAACCTTAAAAAGTCATTATACGGACACCCGTTTTCCTATAAAATGATTAACTTATACATTTTTTCTTTTCTTCTTTTCTGTCTTTTTATTCGCATGCCATATTTCTTTCTTTTTTGGCATGAGAAGTTGATGATCCGATGACAGATCATTATCTATTACGATGGACATACTACAGGCGAAAACGTTGATGAAAGAATATAATAACTATATACCTAAGGCAAGATTATCTAGACGTGTTGTGGTACACACCAGCCAAATATATCTGTCGGTATATGTTGTTATAATTTACTTAAAAACAATCAATTGTTTTTCATTTTCATTTTTGTCATTGAAGTTTGGTATTTAGAGTAAAATTTATTGGAGTATTATTTGCCCTTAGTCACAGTTTATTTGCGTTAACGTTATTAACAAAAAATGCAATTTTTTAAAAATTTAATTTGTCATTGTTTTATGGTTTTTAGAGTAAAGTTTATTTAGTATTATTTTCCCTTAGTCACATATTATTTTGTAGTCTTTCAGTTTTGTGTAAAACTCCTTTATAAAATGGTAATATATATAGCCTTTTAATGCAACAATTTATAAATCTCTACACGCTTCGAATGTTTGTTTGTGTTCAATATTTAAAAACTGTAGAGAACTCGAAGCCACATCGCGTTTTTGCTAATGCAGCTGGAATTTCAAAAGTCGAAAGAAGAATATTTAATTGTCATCTAACATTTGTTTGATTTTGCTTTGGATTTGGTGTAAACGAACTTTTTCAAAAGCACCTAGATGTGTAATCGGTGGTAGCTTAAGTTTTAATGTGATGTGCAAGTCTCTTTTTTTGTTGTATTTTGACTTCAATCTGATGAACGTGAACTTTTTATGATAATCAACTATGCTAATCAGAGTGCATTTGCATGAATAAGCCATTGGAAAGCATGCAACTCATCTATCAATCAATTTTGTTTCCATTTTGTCTTCTTAATCATTATTATTTAGGGATTTAATGGAAATTTACCAAGTTTGTTCTTAAAACATTACCACAATGAATTTTGACCATAATGCATGTTAGCTCGTAACAGAGTCTCTAATATCTACTGTAGATTCAATAACTCATACTCATTATAATCAAAAGTGACAATTTCTTTATTTTCAAAGAATTTTAATTTTCCATCCTTATCATCTCCATTTATTAAGTTCTACTCTTCAAGCATGGTAGGGGAGATCTCAAACACGACTTCATGATAATTTAGTATACACATTTTTAAGTAATGTAATAACTTTTCGATGAATTCAAGTTTTAATGTTCTTAAAAGTCTGTAAGGTTTAACTTTAATTAAATATCATGTATTTGACATTTTGTAAACGCTGTGATATATGTGTACTAGGTAGAACGTTCTTTGTGCTAGTTTCATTTATTGTTATTATTGTTATTATTAATATAATTTTATTATTATTTATGTTATTATTATTATTATCATTATTGTAACCACTATTGTTATTTATGTCATTGCTTTGATAATAATCAGTATTACTTTCATCAATATTATAAACAAATATTATTGTTGTTACTATTAGTGTTATGGGATCGATTTGATCACAAATTCAGATTGCTGTGAATGGAATATGATTTGATTATCAGAATATATCATTTATTTTATGTTATCGTGACTATTACCATTTTACTTATCTCATATTTCCTTCCTCTTCTTCTGTTTAATAGGTGCCCGTCGCCAACTTCGCCCAGTCTGAGAATTGGACCGGAGTTACTCATCTTTAGATTTTTTGATTTTTGATCAACACATTGTTTTGCAGCTTTTTACATGCTTGATTGAATTTCCGTGTGAATTTTTTTTTTCGTCGGAAGGTCACCTTAAAGAGTTTGACATCCTTGGATTATGTGATGAATTTGTTTTCGGAAGGGGAGGGGTGGGTATTCGAAGTTGCCCGAAATATATCGTCAGAATGCAATATGATTTTCAAGTTATCCATAAATTCTACGTTATTAATGTGTACAGTTCACTGCCATGTTTTGAACAATATTGCGTTTTCACTTTAGCCTATTAAAAGTAGCTTTTTGTGGTATTTTCCAAGCACTACCTGCAGTGCCAAAACGTGTACTTACAATACTTGAAATTCTATAATGAAACAGAATGTATTCAAATTGGATGTTATTAGTAAAGTATAGTAATGTTTTGAAAGAATAATTGACTATCCATGCGAGATTGACATGCCTAGAAACATTGGTTTTTTTAAAGAACAATGCATTTATATGGAACGGTATCACAGTGTTATTTTATCACTTAATATGTTATGTTGTTTAAGCAGAATAGTCAGGTTTATTTTTGTTATATAGTATGGTTTGTTAAGTTAACTCAGATCAGATTACTAGCAATAAAAGTTGTAATTCCACTGTTTAGTATTCGGGAAAAAATATTACAGAATGCAGTTCGTTCCTTTATAAAATACATGAATAATAACTGTGTTTCAGACACGACTGCTTTTTAAATTCGAATATCGAGATTCGTATCCCCAAAGATAATAGACCAGTTCACGGTTAGCACATCACTGCAATGACCCCGAATATCCACAGATCTTCAAAACATGAAGACGTCCCACTTTGTTCATTTTGAAATAATCACTCCTACAGCGATATATAAATAGCCTTTGTTTCCCCTTTTCAAAGAATACTACCACCTGTGTATCATGGAGTGCACTGAATGTGCATGAATGAATAATGATCACATAACTTTCATGAGCACGCATCCAGTATTACGTCTCCGTGTATTTCAAAATTTGTTCTGCAATGACCTGTATCTGCTCATGCTCAGACTGCAACCGTGAACTGGCTAAACAGGGACTCCAGATGGCTAAAAATAAATGAATGAACGTGAATGTAATAAAAACAGGGAAATACATTTTCACTTCGATTACTTTCACACGTTAATAATGGCATCCCTCGATTATGCACGAGTTGACAACTAATTGAATGTATAGGTGCTTTGGTATAAACCGAATATGGGTCGCAAAATGTTGATAAATGTTTATTTGAGTAGTCTAAATTGCTTAACAACATCAGGCGTAGTGATAATATTGGCGTAACTCCATATATATTTCATTACAAAAGTAGGTCCTCTTTAATCGCGATAATGACTTCATTTCTTGTAACGCCAAGAACATTAACATGGGAATTATTTTAGATTCATTGGGGGTAAAGTTTTGTGAAGGGAGGGAGAGAATAATTTTTTTTTCGATATAAAAAGATATGAAATATGATTTTATTATTCAAATACAAAAGAGAATTTGATGACTTTTTTCTAGGCTTTTGATGATCAGTATTATTTCAATTATTAAGCTCATGTTGATTTTGTTAAGAGTACATAATGTTTTGTTTAAGAAAATCAAAATGTGGTCTTTAATAAAATTCTCTATTGTTTAAAGAACAAAACACAGCTACTCTAAAGCAGGTCGTTTTTGATAAAAGGTAGTATGGAATATAGCAATATGGAAGTCAATATCTAAAAGGTGTAAGTGTTACGAAAATAGTTTCATATTTTAGCTGTTGAGTTCAGGTCAAGCGTTTGCATTACAAAACGAACTGTCTAGAAGCGATTGTCCTATTCTTGTTCAGAGTCACAAGCTCTGTGCACAAAAATATGTTTATGGGACTCAAAAAGGAATGTGTTGTGGCTTACAACACTTTAGGTATTTCATTATATATTTCGAATATGAAGGCATTCAAAGAACCATCCTTTTAAGGGACCCTGTTTTGTATATGATGCTCTTCCACACTAACATAAACAGAATGAAAAAGCTCACATTTTTGTCTCACCTTTCTCAGAACTCAACCTTCTTTTTAATCACGTGTTGATATAGGATCCGCCTAGAACGTGTTACTCGAAAAATGAAAAAAGAAGGTGTAATGTCGCTAAAACATTGTTACATTCCATTTGATATTTATAGGTGCAATTCAAAATAAATTAAATATTTCATGAAAATCTATTGCAGTAAAAAGCTAAATGTTAATTCATGTTGACGAAAAACTCGTGCTGTCTATTAACAGTTTTCTTTGCATATATCCTGAATATGTTGAGTGTGTGTCTTCAGTGTTCTTGTAGGGACGTGAGACTGTCTCAAGTCCCTGGTTTGTGTAAGGCGGCGAATCTTTCTTTCGTTTAGAGAAAATGAGCTTCTCTCGTATACATTAACGATTTGATTAACTTCGTAACGAGTTCTGTTTTGTTTAGCCATCACATGGTCACAATACTGAAAGTGAGGACATCATTTTGTATAAGGAAACGGTGGCGTTGCACTCAAGTACTGTACCTACTCATATTTACCATGCATTCAAGTGTTCGTCATTGTCTCACGTAATTTATGTGTTTTAGAAGAAAAAATAATAAATTTGGTTGACCTCGCCTGTGGTTTCATTTACTATTTCAGTTTTGAGTCTATTTCATTTATTCTGCTTTAATATCAGTGTTGTTGTGTGAATACAATGATGGGGGGGGGGCTGGAATTGTTAGGGAGGGGCGTCGTGGTCTTACGATGTGGAAAATACGAATTTAATTTCAAGCCATCATAGACTGCGAAGAGGAACCTATTGTGTTTGATTATGCTCTCTTCTCTCTTTCTTTTCTCACTATTTATTCGATGTTTTCCTCACGTTATTTGTATATGATTGGGGTGTGGCACGTACGTTAGTCATACAAGTTGTTAATGGTGCTCTATCAATCAATCGCATTTAAACGAGTTTTCATCATCTTCGGGTATCAACCTATTTCACTTTGAATGGTTAATGTATCTCTTTTCAAAGCTTAAATGGTCCACTTGCAAAGAGATCCACTTCCATTACCCAAATGTAAATCCTTCACATCGTTTAACCATGAGCAACTGAGAGGAAAATTGAGTGAGTGAGAGAGACAAGGAGATACAGAGAACGGAAGTGAGAGGCGATTACGAAAAAGAGGTAGAGAGACACAAACAGAATGTGAAGAAATTAATAATATCAGGGGGGTGTTTCACAAAGATCCTAAGTTGAACTTATCTCTAAGATGGACTTAATAATTATGAAAAGCCATTAGCATCTTTGAAAATATTTTGTAAAAGTTATTTTGAAAGGCATTAATTGTTTATTCAAATCATTCATATTTTCTATCATCAAGGAGATTTCATGTTCTGGATGTGGAATTTATAAAAAGTATAAAATACTTGAATTTCTGCTTTTGAATATATTTCATTTTAAGACTCCAATGGCTGTCCATAATTTTGAAGTCCAACTTAGAGTTAAGTTTGACTGAGGATCTTTGTGAAACACCCCCCAGGAAAGAAATCGGTTTACTATAAAATCATTAGCCGTCTAAAGACCATTCTGTTTTAAAACAATTCAAAATGAGACCATATGAATTTATAAGAGAATGATGGTAACGGAGAGAGGAGAAAGAAAGAGAGAGAGAGAGAAAGAAAGGGCAAGAGAAACAGACAGAGAGAGAGAGAGAGAGAGAGCGAGACCTACACATACCGAAATAAAGAGAGAGATATATAAATAGAGACAGAGATAGTCGGCAAATAACTACCGTTGGTGAAGGTGATGGGACAAACTATCACTTCGAGGCGATCTGGATGTAGCTATCTTTCAGAAGCGAAGCTGAGGAAAGATAGGGTATACATTCTGATCGACGAGGAAGTGATAGTTGCCATCGCCTGAAACCAAAAGGTGATTATTTGCTTTATATTCCACATCTGAAACAATTTAACTACAAAAAGAAAAGGACGTGTATGCATCTACATGAAAGACACCAGGCCCAAATTCACACCAAACAAGTTAAAAGTTTAACCGCCAACCCCTTGAGGGTACGGTGCGCGCATATGTTTGCTTTAATTGCGCTCATTGGTAATGCGCGCTTAATTACACCTGTTTTAGTGCGCTTTTGGATAATCTTCAGTGAAAGTGCGTTGCCCTGTGTAGATAGTACCTCTATCTTCAGTGAAAGTGCGTTGCACTGTGTAGATAGTAGTACTATCTACACAGTGTAATGAACTTTTTGCTTCTCCCATAAATAAAGGGCGAACTATCTTTCATCACGTGATTTACTTTTGACCAATCGTAGAGCAAGATTCTTAGTATGTGGAATATAAAACGAGATATTAAGTGTGTAAAAAGACAAATGGCAGATACATATTTCTTTTTCTGTCTATTTTTAAACGAAATGACATACTATTAGATAATTTAGATAGAAAATTCCCATTTTTTCTTTGAGCTGAATGGATCCCCTCCAACCCTTCCCCAAATATGTTTACATATACATTTATATATATGTTCATATTATATACAGAAGATAATGTATATAATTACAATGCGAACTAAAATGAGGGAATAATGGTTCCCCACTTCCGTCTTCACTTTTTTATTTTTGTTTTTGGAAAACGTTGAAAATTAAAAGTGTCTACCGGGAATCGAACCCAGGTAACTTGCTGAGGACGCCAATGCTTTAAAGGTAATACAAAGTTTTGGGAAACTTTGAAAATTGGGTGGATAGTGAATTTCTACAATTTTGATATATTTGGATGCCCCTGTGGATGTATTATAAGCACTAGAAAATTAAATTCCTAAAACACTTCTGCTTCCGAGGAAAATTGAATATAACAATTTACCGGTGCTCCCGGTAAATTTTGATAAATTTCAAATAGCGCCTACGGCCGTACAGTGGTAGTTGCGACAATGAAAATCTCAGAATATGTAGTTCTGATATATAATTTCCAAACGGGAATAGCTAATCGGTCGATTTTAGTCAATAAACATTGTTTTATAGCTTAATTAATATCTTGACCTTGAGAGGGAGCTATACAACATGAAGAGTTTATTATTCATAATTGCATAACTTTATACTCGATTTCAACCGCGATAACGATCACTGAATATTGTAGGATCGCATACGCTTCCAATTTGTTCATTTGAACTTCATGACCCCTTACCAAAACGTTGTTTTACCTTTAACCACTATACCACGGAGATGAGCCAGTATCTTTGGCCCGGGGTAGGTGAGGGTTTAGAACAATGACCAAGCCCCATGCCTCAGCTGGTTTCAAGTGAATATATAGTTGAAATGAATTGAATTTACATTTATTTCCGTTATCATGACAATGTATACAAAGATAGAAGATGAAATTTCATAACAAATAACAATATAAAAACTACATAAAAACATATAAAATATAAAGAAATATATGAAAGTATGAATCAAAGTTCAAATGGAAAATGGTGCATCGGTAACTCTGATAAGGTTTGACAATTGAATGCACCAGGCGCACAAGTAATGATAATTTAGGCTGTTGGGGGAGGGAGGGATTGCATTTCGGTTTGAGAGATGGGGTCTTACATAATATATATATATATATATATACATTATGTGTGTGTATTCAATAATAATGATTATCAAAACAGCTGAAATAAACGTCATTGATGTTCAGGTCTTTCGTATTAAGGGTTTCAATTCATTCCGTATATGTGTATATAATATAAATAATATAATATCATTGAAAATACGGTTATATTCAAATTCAATGACAGGGAAAAATATCTTGCCTTTCGGATTACTTTAACATCTTTTATTCAATGCGAGACAATCGGTATGATTTAAGTAAATAAGCTGACTTATAGTTAAAGAAAAAAGCACCCACCCTTTTGAGATTAAAATGTAAGTCATATACATTTTAGTAAACAATCTCGTTAAAACTGAAGATATGTGCCTCCAACAAATTACAAGATATATACAAAAAGAATTCCATACATACATGTATACTTTCCTGAATTTGTGTTCGATAATACTCGACTAATAGATTTTTCTCTTGAATCTATATAACGTGGACAATTTATAACAATTCACGACAACCCATTTAACACCGTTATAGATTAACGTGGCACTAGAAACAGTAAAATAATCTACTAATCTAACAAGATATAAATATTTTTTTTGCGCTATCATATAAAATGTAATTACAAATATAAAACATCGGAATTATCAAAAACATGTTTACCATTTTCTCTCAATTTCTTTGCAGCATTGCTCCTTCAAACTATCATTTACGGTCGACAATTGTGGGCAAACCATTAAGCAAGATTAAGACAGTTCAGAAATTTAAGTTTCCCTCGTCATATATTCATTTAGACTAATATTATAACCCCTGTCCTATTTCCTATGCCATCTGCCCTACTTAATTCTTAATGATAGTCTCTCATTGCGTCTCAGGTCAGACCGTTTCGGTTATTCTTTATTTTCAATAGGTATTTTTTCGTTTCCATTTTTGTTTTAATAATATGTACAAAGTACTATGTAGCAAGTCATTATCATCATGTTCCAGGGGATGTTTCACAAGGATCCTAAGTCGAACTTAACTCTAAATTTGACTTAAACATCATGGAGAGCCATGTTTAGCCTAAGAATAAAACATAGGCCTATTCAAAAAGCAAACATTCATGTATTTAAGACTTTTCATAAATTCCACATCAAGAACATGAAATCTCCTTGATAATATGAATGATTTGAATCAACTTTGTATGCCTTTTAAAATAACTTTTACAAAATATTTTTAATGCCGCTAATGGCTTTCCATTACTGTTGCTAATATTATGTGAGGCGTTTCCTTTTCCCGCCTCTCGTAAATGTAACCGACAAATTGCATTTGCCTCTTTCTATTTTTTTTTGATGAGTGATGCTTTTACTATTCCTTTTCTAAGCACGTCTTCATTTGATTTTTGTTTTGTCCATGATATATTCATAATCTTTTCCAAGTAGTATAATACAAATTTACTTTTAGAAGGATGATGAATGGAACACATCTTTCTGTGTATATTCTCTTCTGTACACAAAGTAAGTAATACACGAACAAAAAAGTTATTGTTGACAAAAAAACCTCTTCTTACGTGTCGTAATATTCTTCTTCTTCGTCTTCTTCTTTTTCTTCTTCTTCTTCATCTTATTCATCTTCTTCCTCCTCGTCTTCTTCTTCTTCCTCCTTGATGTCGAGCTAGGTTGCAGGTTTTTTATGGAGCTCCAGTTTAAAAGATGAAATTTCGGCAATAATCAAGTCTTTTCTATAAATAGTGTGACACTTCAACTAAGGATGGGTAAGAATAGACTTAAAAGACAACGTCAAGCCACTTCCGAGGAAAAAAACGAAGGAGAAGCTGAAAAAATGGATTCTACCAACAAGACTGCCACGCCCAACTCATCGAGAGACCCGGAAAGTACGGTACGTACTAGTAAACCTACACACGGTACCAGTAGTGACTCGATGTTACGTAACATTCTGGAAAAGGTCTCTGTCTTAGATGAGATTAATATTAAAATTGACGCTATATCTGAGAGAATGAGTAAAATAGAGACCAAGTTTGAGAGAATGGATACGAGAATTCAAGATTTGGAGAATGCAACTGAGTATATGGAATCAGAAATGGGAGAAATCAAAGAAGAAGTTCAAAATATTCAAGCGTCGAAAGCTAGCTATGAATATGTAAATGAGCTTAGAAGAGGCGTGGTCGACCTAGTTAACCGTAGTAAACAAAACAACGTGATTCTACATGGCATCCCCGAAGGGGAAGAGGGAGCTGCGAGCGAAAACAGTGATTGCGTAACATTCGCACGTCATTTTTTCAACACCTATTTACATATGAAAGATGTGGAAATAGAACGTGCTCACAGAACACCTGCAAGAGTCCATCGAGCTGAGCAGCGAAGCGAGAAACAACCCCAATCAAGACCCCGTCCAATACACGTAAAGCTTCTGCGTTTCGCCGACAGAGTAGCGATATTGAAACAAAGCAGCAAACTTAAAGATGTTAAGATCCGTGGGTCTAGAATAGGTATCAGTGATGACGTCCACAAAGATACAAGGATCGATCATAATAGACTTATGACGAAAGTAAAAGAGCTCCGTTCGCAGAACAAATTCGCGTTCATACCCAACTCAGTGCCCCGTGTCATCAAATATAAAGATGGCCCCAAGGATCAACCCGGCCCCTTAAAAACACTGAGGTTGACCGACCTTGACAACAGTGATTTGAAAATGATGTACTGAAATGATTTCATGAAAATATAGCTTCATACTTTAAGTCACACAAAAACCATTACTGTGTCATATTAATGTGCCGACAACTATGATATTTTTTATATCCATAGCTCCTCTCCTGAGCTTTACAACTATGTCAGGTAGACGGAAAGTGGTCGCCCTGCCGTTTTCCTCTTTCTCTGTTATATTTATTTATTTGTCATGGGTAGTTAGATTTGTATGTTTATTTTTGTTTGCCTATAAGTCTAGGCCTGAAAGCAATTCCCAACATTTCTTATTTTGTTTTGTTTGGTTCTTTTTATTTTGTATGTACTCTGTTTTGCCGTTTGTATTCTTCGTGTACGATATAATGTCAATTTGCTTCATTAACTTTAACACAATTTCATTCGACTGTAAAATTATTTATGCATCAACAGATTATGGCTGACCATACAATTCATGTTAAGATATGTTCTCTTAATGTGAGAGGTCTAGGAGAGAGACTAAAAAGAAGATGCATGTTTGATTGGTTTAGAAACATGCAATTTGATATATTTCTTTTACAAGAAACACATAGTGTTAAAAACTCAGAGAGAATATGGGCAAGTGAATGGGGATTTAAATGTTATTTTTCTCATGGTACATCTTGCAGCGCAGGAGTATGTATTTTGATTAAATCAAATAGTAATTTGAAAGTTTCCTCAATCCACAGAGATGGTCAAGGGCGAATTCTTTTATTAAATGTAATGCATGATAATACAAATTTTACTGTTGTTAATGTATATGGTCCCAATAGCGACGATTGTAATGTATTTAATAAATTACATGATATGTTAGGAACGTATGGATCCGAGCCTCTAATTATTGGGGGAGACTGGAACACGGTAAAAAACCCCTTTCTAGATAGACACCCAACTTCAAAACAATATCACCCTAAATGCTATGACTGTCTTGAAATTTTAAAAGAGGACTATGATTTGATTGATATTTGGCGTGTTGAAAACCCATGTAAGATTCAATATACTTGGCAATCTAATGGTTCTCAGAGTAGAATCGATTATTTTCTTATTTCTAGTAGTCTACGGGAGTTTGTTAATGAATGTGATATTAAGTTTGGCTATCGCAGTGACCATTCAGCTATAACTATTGAAATCAATCGATCAGTCCCTAAAAGAGGACCTGGTTTTTGGAAACTTAATTCTTCTCTATTGATGAATGAAAAGATAAAAGAAGAAATTAGACTATCCATTGTCTCTTTTTTAAATGAAACTGAGGAAACAGAAATGGAAAGGAAATGGGAATATTTTAAATTCAAAATAAAGCAAAAAATAACCTATTTGTCTAAACTAAATAAAAAAGAAAATAATCGAAATATAGATGAATTAAGAAAAAGAATCGAAAAAACACAACAACTTTTAAATTTGGATCCTCAAAATGATGAATTGAAAGAATTGATTGATGTTTATGAAACGGAATTGATTAGTTTACACGAAATTTACATAAGAGGTGTAATGGTTCGTACAAGAGCAACTTGGATAGCAGAAGGGGAAAAGAATACACGATATTTTTTTAATTTAGAAAAACGGAATTTTGATAAAAAACATATAACAAGATTATCTGTCGATGGGAGACTAGTGATTGAGCCAAAAGATATTTTGTTCGAAGAAAAGAATTTTTATGAAAGACTGTATTCAACTAGACAAACGGAAAAGGAAAACAATGAATTTTGTTGGGATGAATATGACTTACCCGTTTTAGAAGAAGAATCTGCAGTTTTATGTGAAGGTCCTATTACAGAAGCTGAATGTTTTGAAGCAGTAATGTCTATGCCCAATGATAAAACGCCCGGATCAGATGGGCTTTCTGTTAATTTTTATAAAGTGTTCTGGCAAGAGTTAAAAGATGACTTATGTCAGGTATTTAATAAATGTTTTGAAAATGGTGAACTTTGTCCCTCAATGAGAAGAGGAATAATTACTTTACTCCCTAAACAAGGAAAAGATAATTTATATTTGAAAAATTGGCGTCCAATTTCTTTATTAAATACAGACTATAAAATATTAGCTAAAATAATAGCAAATAGAATAAAAAAGGTACTTCCACTCTTAATATGTTCTGATCAAACTGGTTTTATGAAAAATAGATATATTGGAGAAAATATTCGTTTGTTTTTAGACATGATAGAATTTTGTAAATCACATTTTGTAGATGGTCTTGCTTTTTCTATTGATTTCGAAAAAGCATTCGATTCTTTAGAATGGAATTTTTTGTACATATGCTTAAAGAAATTTGGTTTTAAGGAAAATTGTATTCAATGGATAAAAACACTTTATAATAACATTGAAGGTTGTGTACTCAATAATGGATATTCCTCACCGTCATTCAATATACAGAGGGGTGTAAGACAAGGTTGCCCTCTTTCACCATATTTATTTTTAATTGGTGCTGAAATTTTAGGGGTGATGATTAGACAATCAAATGATATTATAGGGATCCGTGTAAACGACTCGGAAGTGAAACTTAGTCAATATGCAGATGATACTGTTATTTATTTATCAGCGACCGAGGATAATTTAGAAAAATGTTGTAATATGTTATCACTATTTGCAAGTATATCAGGTTTGAAAATAAACATAGAAAAGAGTAATATCGTTCGTTTAGGTAATTTTCAGGGTACTTTATGTATAGATAAGAAATTTAAATGGGTTTCTGATTCATTAATTTATTTAGGTATAAAAATACCTGTCTCAGATGAACTTGATCTATATGATTTAAATTTTGAAGAAAAAATTAAAGAAACTGATAATTTGCTAAATGTTTGGAGTAATAGGAGTTTGTCATTAGTTGGAAAAATTGCAATAATCAAAACACTTGTGATTCCAAAGTTTGTATATTTATTTAGTAACACTCCTAGCCCACCCAAAAAGTTTTTTGACACTCTTCAAAAAAGATTATTTAAATTTATTTGGAACAATAAAGGTGACCGAATAAAGAGAAGTATTATGTATAATAATTTGAACGATGGTGGATTAAAAATGACGCATATAGAGAGTTTTTGTAAAGCCCTAAAAATTGCATGGGTAAAAAGAGTTTTGGACGAACAAAATGACGGTCATTGGAAAAAGTTGTTTTATGCCAATACTAAACAAATAGGTGGAGTGTATATATTCTTGTGTAATTTTGTAGGAAGTGATTTGAACTATAGCGGCATAAATGGATTTTGGAAAGATATTCTGTTTGCTTGGTCACACTACAGGTACTACAACCCCGTGAAATTTAAAGATATTATGAATCAATCGCTATGGAATAACTCTCATATCAAAATAGATGGAAAAACAATTATGTATAAAAACTGGTTTGATAAAGGAATTTTGTTTGTAAAAGATATAATGAAAATAGATGGATCATTTAAAACTTTTTTGGAGTTACAGGAAATTTTACAGTTGAATCAAGGATGTTACTTAGAATACTTTGCATTGCTATTTTGTATGAAAAAAGAATGGAAAAGAATATTGAAAATAGGTGATTTAGAACAAGAACGAGAAGAAGATGTATATATGAAATTTATTAGATTTAAAAAAGTAACCAAACCCTGTTATGAAAAATTAGTGTCTACATTTTGTTTAAATTTATTGAATACGAATCAATGTGAAAAATGGTCATATGATTTGAATGTAAATTTGAGAGACTTAATTCAATGGCACAATAGATTTGAAATTATATATTGGGTAACGCTAGACACAAAGATTCGTGTATTTCAATTTAAATTTATCCACCGTCGTTTGGCGACGAATGATTATTTGTATAAAATCGGCATACACAACTCTCCAGTCTGTAATTTCTGTAAAAAAGAACCACAAAGTTTATTGCATTTGTTTTGTACATGTTCTAAAATTCAACAATTTTGGTCTGATATAAATGCTTGGTTATTAAGAAAAAATGTATACACTCAAAAATTTTCATACCTAGATATTTGTTTTGGTTTTGGCGAAAAAACTCACCATCTTATAAATACAATTATATTTTATGCAAAATATTTTATTTATAAAACAAAGTATGAAGAAAAAAATCTTTCATTTTTACGTTTTACAAAAGAACTAGATTTTCTTCAACAAGTAGAATATATAATTGCATTCAGAAAAGGAAAACAGAATACACACAAACAAAAGTGGAGACCTCTAATTTAATTTGATTTTATATTTGATATCTAATTAATTCGTTTACATGTTCATTTGTTTACTTTGAATTGTATTGTATTGTATTTGTTATGCAGATCAAATGTTATAATGAACAACGATTGTAAATATCTTTGATTTGAAGCAATAAAAAAAAATTATTAAAAAAAAAAAAAAAAGTTTCCCTCGTCATATATTCATTTAGACTAATATTATAACCCCTGTCCTATTTCCTATGCCATCTGCCCTACTTAATTCTTAATGATAGTCTCTCATTGCGTCTCAGGTCAGACCGTTTCGGTTATTCTTTATTTTCAATAGGTATTTTTTCGTTTCCATTTTTGTTTTAATAATATGTACAAAGTACTATGTAGCAAGTCATTATCATCATGTTCCAGGGGATGTTTCACAAGGATCCTAAGTCGAACTTAACTCTAAATTTGACTTAAACATCATGGAGAGCCATGTTTAGCCTAAGAATAAAACATAGGCCTATTCAAAAAGCAAACATTCATGTATTTAAGACTTTTCATAAATTCCACATCAAGAACATGAAATCTCCTTGATAATACGAATGATTTGAATCAACTTTGTATGCCTTTTAAAATAACTTTAAAAAGATATTTTTAATGCCGCTAATGGCTTTCCATTACTGTTGCTAATATTATGTGAGGCGTTTCCTTTTCCCGCCTCTCGTAAATGTAACCGACAAATTGCATTTGCCTCTTTCTATTTTTTTTGATGAGTGATGCTATTCCTTTTCTAAGCACGTCTTCATTTGATTTTTGTTTTGTCCATGATATATTCATAATCTTTTCCAAGTAGTATAATACAAATTTACTTTTAGAAGGATGATGAATGGGACACATCTTTCTGTGTATATTCTCTTCTGTACACAAAGTAAGTAATACACGAACAAAAAAGTTATTGTTGAAAAAAAAACCTCTTCTTACGTGTCGTAATATTCTTCTTCTTCTTCTTTTTCTTCTTCTCCCTCTTTTTCTTCTTCTTCTTCTTCTTTTTCTTCTTCTTCTTCATCTTATTCATCTTCTTCCTCCTCCTCTTCTTCTTCCTCCTTTTCTTCTTCTTCTTCTTCTTCTTCTTCTTCTTCTTCTTCTTCTTCTTTTTCCCCTTCTTTTTCTTCTTCTCCTTCTTCTCAAATTCTTCTTCTTCTTTTTCTTTTTCTTCCGGTTTGTTCCGAGTCAATTAAATATTCGGGCATTCTTGTTGTGTCTACGGATTATTGGTGTATATGTTTTTCATTATAGTTCAATGTGCTATTCTAATTGTTATCGTACTGTAACCTACAAGTTGCTGTAATTGTTTTTTCTATTAAAACATGTATATATTGTTTTACTATTGTATGTCTTCAATCAGGACCATGATGAAAACATATTTGCTGATCATGTCTTTATCCCGTATAAATTTGTTTCAATAAATGAATAAATGTTTCAATTATACAAAGTCAAAAAATCGTTGGTGTCTGCGGCAATGCTCGATATAAATTACCGATCCGATTTCAAGACTATTAATTCACACTATTTAGCTGTAGATCGACCAAAAATGATAGATCGCAACAAAATGACTGGGGAAACGATTAACTGTTGAGGTTCATCAAAACAGAGGCAGAGATCAAACCTAGATGACGGAAATGGCCTGTCCATGCTTAGTAGCCATTCTATTGTTTGATGACGCAAAACGATTATAAATAATCTTCAAATTGATGTTAAAGCAGTGATGAAAAACGAGGTTAATGAAATGAGGTCTGAAAATACCTATTTCTGATTTGTTTTAATATTCCTCTCTGTTTGTGATTAATGTCACCGTCGTATGAAAACGTTTTATTTCTTTGTTTGTTTGCAGCCATTTCTCGATATGCGCTTTGTATCTAATAATGAAAAGGCCCCTTATAAATGTAATATCAAATTGTAGGTATTATATATACCATAGGCTATTGAAATGGCCCCTGAGGCGATTTCTCCGAAGGCTGTGCTTACGTGCTTTTAATTACTTTAATCTGTGAAAGCATTTTGGGATTAACCTCCACTTTTTGTAGGACTAAAATCCCTCTTTCAGAATATACCTGATTTCTAGTCGTGCAATTAGAAGTATTTAAACCTAATTATTGTAGAAACAGTTGGAATTCGTTGATTCACTTGCACAACATAATTGAGGTTTATGAATCATCAAAATGATCAGAAATTGTCGCAGTCTTGCTGAAAGATCACATCCACTACACAAAGAAATACTTCACTTGCACCTGATATGAAAGTTTAGTATAAACATTTCAGCTCCACCTTGTCATATTTCGAGTATGAAGGGATTTGAAGAGCTAGCATCTTGATCGGACATTTCTTGTATGATATTCTTTCGTACTGACACTATAAGAAAGAATTAAAAGCTCTCAAAGACTTTCTCAACTCTATAGGAACTTACATTTCCCCAGTGGATCTTGAGCTAATCACTTTTATCGCAATTAAAAGGTAATTTCCCACTGGCCACGACCATTCAACCATGCAAATTTGAATATCAACTGAGATCTTTGAAATTGAATATGTGATGAAAGAATGACCCATACCTAATTGAAACATAATTAATTCAATCGGAAGTTATGCACGTGTCTGATTGGCCGAAGATGAACGGCGAAGACGCTAGTAAAAAAAAAGGTGAGTATTGTGTTACGATGTAAAAATAATTTTCCGCAACAGTGAAAATCATTCTGCATCGCAGCTTCTCACAGCGTAATTCATTTTGCGTTCACCAACCCTTTCTATTAATGTTTAAGATGGTGTAATTAATCAAACGTGATTCATTTCTTGTTGCTTTTTTTTCTTTATAGTAATTGAGACGATTTGAGGAGGGGTGGACTGATGATGGTGATACTAGGTTAAAAGTCCCAAACTGAGGAAACAAATACAACAACATGAACCCTTAAACCTACTGGACTTATTGTTGTTTTGCCTTAAAGGTTAAAGGTGGAAACTTAAGCATGTAGTATCTTATCAGGGAAATGAGGGCCTATTGACTGAATGCAACTTTTATTTATTTGTTGCTATAGAAACAAAGACAATTTATTGTTTAGATTATGCAAATATTTATTATTAAATGGTAAATTTGATTTTCAAGGAATGTATTATTTCAAGTGTTTCAAAAAGACAGAAATCATTCGACCTGTTCGATATTTTGATAAACCAGCCTTAAAGCAATACAGTATGTGTAATGATGTACAGATATACACACATACACACGCAAACAAACACACAAACAAACACGCACACACATACACGCACACACCACACCAACACACGGTCATAGCACACGCCTTCTCTCACTAATAGGTGGAACTATTTAATTTCTTCTTTTCTTAATGATGAATGTCCATGTAACCTAAAAGTTTTTATATAATCAGAAGCTATAAATTACTCTTCGGCCGCCGTTGAAAGATAGGGAATTATGTTTATTTAATGGATAACTCTCGTGAAAGAGAACTTGAGAGAGAGAGAGAGAGAGAGAGAGAGATAAAGAGATAAAGAGAAGTGGGGAGAAAGAGGAGGACAGAGAGAGAGAGACACACAAAGAGAGAAAGAGAGAGAGAGAGAGAGTGAGAGAGAGAGATGTAGATCAAGAGAGATGGAGGAGAAAGAGACAGATACAAACAGAATGTTCGAACTAATATAGCGCTAACTTTTACGGTCTGTGTAAATTTATATCTTTAACACTTTGCACAAACTTCGACTTTGAAGAAAAAATATATCTCAATATAGAAGATGCGTTCCGTAATAGCGGAATTTATATTTGGCCTAGGGATATATCTTATCTTTGCATTTTGCTTTAAGAAAGAAAACATTATAAATATTGTATTAACGCGTTACTGAAATGAGACGACGGCGGATCTTCAAGAAAATGCGATTAGAGGGAATGACTCGCTCTAGGCAAGAATTAATTTACATTAATTGTAAATCAACAAAGGTTGTCGAATAGCACAAACAGGAAAAAAACAGAATAAAAGAAAAAGAAAAGAATAATGTTACACTATTCAGGATGTTGTAAACGTCCAGGGGGGGGGGGGGGGGGGCGGGTGGCAATATGGACTTTGAGGATTCCCTCCCTTTTCCTCAAAGGAATAATAACTATGGTTGCGGGAAACAATTTCTTCGTTGAGTTATTTCCTGCAAAGGAAAGCCGGCGAAATTTGTTTTTATGGCTGGAAACCAATAGGAAGATTGGAAAAATGTTTAACAAAGAAAAAGAGAAAGACAGAAAGAAAGGGGGGAATCTAAAGTATATCTAAAATGGAACCGAACAGAAGCTCAAGGGCATTGCAAAGAGCGTGAGGTAATCTTGAAATGCAGAAATTTCCACATAGCAAGGACATACACAAAATTTCACCTAATGCGAATACATGAAAACAACTACAATACGTGATCTCCCTGGTGTCATGGGATCCAGGGGAAATTTAAATACGCCCTAACAGAAAAGAAGGTATCCGATAGTTTAGGAACTGGTGCCCCGTAGGCTCCATGTCCACATGCCACCCTCTTCTAGCCAGTCTCTCTCTCTTTTCCCCGTGTACCAATATTTTTTTCCTCCATATTTGTATAAGTATGTATCCATTGAGGGTAGTCATGCTATCAAGCTCACTTTGTCAACCCTCCTTTTTGATTTTTTCGATTAGTAACAGCCAGCCTTACTTTATTTTACATAATCTTTTGTCATGTGTAAAATGTGCAATGATTAGTTCAATTGTGTTTGTTTTATATTACAAAAACCGCAAAAGAAAAAGAAAATAAAACATAAATAAATAAATTAAATCAGATCAAATAAAATTACCTACACTCATGGTCATTTCCACTATAAAATGGAGATATTCACGAATGAATCGAGATAAACAGCGCCGAAATCATTGTTTTCACGTTGTTTTACAGCACGTTGGTACGGAGTATATGATTTGTCTCTTCTTTTTTTCTAGAAGTGACAAAATTACAGTGAATTGACCGACCACGTTGATTGGCCTACATCTCAACATGAAATGAAAATAATGAATATGAAATCATTGAAATTCCTACCAGTGATATTTAATAAAAATTGTGTAATTATTAGAGCAGAAAGAAATTGAGAGGGAACAAGAGATGGAGAGGTGAGACGAATGGGCTGAGTTTTAATCACGGTTATGGGTTTGCCGAGGGGCGGCGGGCTGCAGAGTCAAGGGCAAAAACATCCTCCATATTATCTAAAATGTTGTTTTAAACGCCATTTTGCGGCGATCTTGCTTTTATCTTCTCTGTCATCACACACAAGCTTTCACGCAATCGAGCGGTCTAATTTACTGGTGCTAATTACTCGTCTGCCCACGTGGTCACCTTACCATAGGCGGGTCTGTGCAGGGCAAGCAGGCGCGTGGATTAACCTTGATGCGATGACATGAGCGGTAGGAGCCGCAACATCCAGGGGAAGATGGTCCATTGGCGTGGGATGCGGCACTGCTCCTTTACCTGTTGGTCGAAACAAAAACTAAAAACATAAATAAATCTCCCTGATCGATGGGTTTTACCAGTGATACTCAGAAAGGTGATATTAGTTGTTCCTTTGTAAAAATTAGGTTTACAGATATCGCCAATTACTGAGTTTTAGCAATATAAATAATAACCATTGTATATCAAATGTACCTTTTCGAGGTTTATTTGCGATAACAAGATCAAACAATCGGAACGGCAGAGTACGCTTGCATTTAATAATTTCAAAGTACATGTAAATAGTATAAATCAATATGTGAGGTGCATATAAACCCCTCCTACAAGACGATATTGGTACCATTAATTCGTCTCCCTTAGCTCCAACTACTACCATGGGAAGGCTCTCTCTCTGTCTCTCTCTCTCTTTCTCTCTCTCTCTTTCTCTCTCTATCTCTCCCTCTCTCTCTCTCTCTCTCTCTTTCTCTCTCCTTCCCCATCCAATCTCTATGCCTCCCTCTACCAGGTGCATGGTCAAACCGAATAGAAAAAGGGGAGAAGTCAAGAAAGGAAGAGGGCAAAGAATGGCAAAACATATGTCTTCGCATCATACCAGTATATCCGCCCCCTAAAAACTATGCCAAAGTTATACGTCATTGGGAGTATAACAAATCAAGTGCCGCATCCTTCCTTGCACTATCCCTTACCCTGATAATCCCTAGGGGTGAACCCATCCTTTCAAATCACTAGTACAAAACATGGAGTAAAACAAATCCTTTGAAGCATATCACAGCCTACCCCATATAATCTTCGCCCAACTCTACAATTTCTTCCAGTGCCAATCTCGGACTAATTAACTCCGCATCGTCAGACTTTATTCTGTGATCAGCCCACAAGAACACGGTAAGATCTCCATCTTTTTTTTAATAATTCTTCAGCCTCTTAATTAACTTCAAAATTGTCGACAATGGTCTATTCTCTCTACGGTAATTACACATGCACTATCTGTACGCATGGTGTGCGCCGCCTTTTGAGTTATTAACTCAATCCGAAAATTGCTTTGTCTTATCAAATTTCATGTGGCAGGGTGTAATTTCTCAATCATTTTCTTAGTTCTTATTCATTGTGAACTGTCAAACTGAAGAGAGATCGAGCATTATCATTTTTGTGACATTTTTTGTCTTTTTCTGAGATTGCACTTTTGAAAAAGAAGTCAAACTGCTCGCTGCGACTTTTATTGGCACCACGTTGAGTAGGCATGCATCTGGAAAACAGCAATTTTAGAGAACAAAGGACGTTTAATTCGGTGTTAAGCGGGTTTTTAAACGATATACTAGTGGATATTGGTGTGTGAACTTGTAGAAAGAAAAAAAGGGTAAGTACAGTAATAAAATGTGGCATTGTAGCGTATATGATTTACATGTATTAATAATAATAATGTTATATTTCAGTATTTCCTATTCTACTCCATTGAGTTCAGTTCTATTTCTTTCCTTCCCTTCTAATGGTGTACTACTTTCCGTTCCATCCCTTCCTATTCGACTTTTATTATAACTTATAAAACTCCGTTCAACCTCTGATCGCTATATTCCACAAAATTGCAATCCTAACTAACATTCATAGAACAATTTGTGTTGTATTCCCTTTTCATCTATTGTATTCAATTTTATCTCATTCAATTCCAATATTTCTATTCGTTCCCATTTCGTTTTATTCCATAACATTTTTATCTCATTTCATTTAGTTTCCTGTTATTCCATAACATTTTTATCTCATTTCATTAAGTTTCCTTTTATTCCATAAGTGCATTTTCAGCGAAATTCATTCCAATATAATGCATTCCATTATATTATATTCCATTCCATTCCATACCATTCCGTTCCATGATGAAGTATCCTCTTTCACTGCATTCGATAACCTTCTATGTTATGCTTTTCCCATTCCATTTATTTTCATTTCATGTTCATTTAATTTCATTAATTCGAATGATATCGAAGTCAAATCATTCTATTATATTTCATAAATGATTTTTGTTTCCTTTCAATGTCATCCCATTTTACGTTTCTTTCCATTTCATTGCTTTTTCTTCTCTTCTTTTCAGTTGTATCCAAATCTTATTATTTAGCTTCATTGTTTGCAATTCCATTTCCAATTTCCTCCTTCGTTGCAAACCTAAGATACCTGTGTTCTGATTTCATTGACGAAATGGACTTCGATCTCGCCGTAGAGGAGTAGGAAATCCTTCAATATACAGTACATTTCACTCTGTTCTCTCTAACCAATCACCTTCCTTTTATCTCATTATGTACTTACCATTTCACTTAATTCGATTCTATTTTTTATTCAATTCAGTTCCATTTCGTTACATTATATTAGTATTCCATTTCATACAATATCATTCTATGCTATCCAATTCTATTTCAATTCCATTTACTTCATAAAATAATAATAAATACTCATGTATAAGGTGTGTAAGGCACCAACTCCATTTGACAATCAATTGCTCAAGGCGCAATAAAAAATAAAATGCTACTTTAAATTTCCATTTCGTTCTCTTTCCTTCTTTTCTCTTCTCTTTTCTTTTAGTCTTTGACGTCCTTATGAAATTCAAAAAGGGATTTTACAGATAGCACATGGTACAAATGACCCCAAATATCCATAGATCTTTTACACATGGAGAAGTTCCACTTTGAGCATATTAGAATAATAACTGCCAAAGTCCTAGATGTGCTTCATGAATACCTTTTGTTTGCCCTCTTGAAAAGAATACTTCCACCTGCGTATCATAGAATGTACCGTTGGTGCATACATGAATACTGTTACATAACTTTCATGAGCGCATATCCAGTATTCATCTATGTGGGTTTTACCTTTTTGTTACAAATGAACTTTATCTGCCCATGCGCATAATGTATCTGTAAACTCCCTTATTCCGATTGTGATTAATCATAATAATTCCCTTCGAACGATGCCCTCTTCGTCACAGACCTAACATGACTTCTCAGTTGATCCTTGCCCCCGTTCTGGCTTAATGTTACGTGCTATTATAAACTGCGGCGGAATTCGTCAACGAAATAGATATTTCATCTCGCCGAAGAAGAATACGAGTTCATTCAATTATGTTGTATTATAAATAATTTCGTTTAATTCTACTCCATTATATAATATTCCATTTCATCAAAGTCTTATTTTAACCGTCCCACCCCATTCAGTTATATTATACAGGTTCTACTTTATTCAATTCCATTTCATTTCGTATTATGTAATGAAACTCGCCATTAGCGAAGAGGAGGAGTTCATTTGATTATAATATTTGTGACTATTCCGTTTACTTCGATTGTATTTCTTTAATTCTATTTCATTATATTTTTCTCTTTTTCCTCCATGATATCCAATCACCTTCATTCCTTTATATTACATTCCCTTCTATTCAATGTCAATGCATTTATTTTTCTACAATGCCATTCAATTTAATTTCCATTCTATTTTATTAAATTATATTTCAACCCATCTTTTCGACCCCATCTTTTATATTGTCTTCTCTTCAATGAAGTTCTATATAATTCACTTCTCATCAAAATCGTTGAATTCCATTGAATTCCATTCAAATATCTCCTTGGTTACAGACCTAAGATGGCTTCCAAACTGATCCTCTTCTTCGCTCTGGCCGCCTGCATCGTGCTTACTGTGGCCGAGTTCGTCGATGATATGGACTTCGAGCTCGCTGAGGAGGAAGAATTCATGAGCAAGAGAGACCCGGTCGCTTCTCTCATGGCTGAGTTTGAGCAGGATGAGGAGATGGAGAAGAGAGGAACAGGAACTGGAAGATATTTCCGTGAGTACTCCCCCCCCCCCTGGGCCCCCACCCCGATCCTTAAAGCTCCTCTAAAGTGTTGGAATTTCGCAAAAAAATGAGTTTTCTGTTGAACGCAAAATAAACTAAATTGTGTATTCTTTTATCAATATTCGACTTCAAACACATTTGTTTTGAAAATCGTTGATGATTGTGTCTGACATCTTCTTTCACATTATGATAAATAAATTTTAATGTTGGCATCGCATGTTGGGGCCCCCAACATTTTAAAGAGGCTTTAACTTTCCCCTATATTTTACTTGACTTTAACTTGGATTTGGTAATAAAATCCAACAATATTTGTTCATCAGTTTGTATTCATATTCCCTTCAGACATTACCCATATTATGCATCTTTTAAGTAAAATGTCTCGTTGTAAGTTAAGATTCGTAATCATAAAGTGATCATTATATACTTTTCGGCGATCTAATGATTTTTGTATTCAAATTGTTATTCATGTTATAGATGTCATTATTGAATTCAGTCCAAAAGGGTAATTAAAATAGCTCGTTTCCCTTAAAATAGCTCGTTTCCCTTAAAGTTAAAAGGCGGTGCATAACGCATTAATGCAATTCTTCTTATTCATTTTCTTCTCCTACTCCCACCTTTCCTCTTCCTCTCCTTGTTCTTCTTGTTCTTCTCGTTCGTATTATTATTATTATTACTACTACTACTACTAATAATAATAATACCACTTGTACTACTACTATTACGGATGCTGCTGTTGCTGTTATTATTGTTATCGCTGTTATCATCATCATCTTCATTATCATCATCAAAATCCTTTTTTGTTTACTCAGTCTGCCGTCAACCTCTCTCTAAGGCTGTCTGCAAATGCGACAAAAGTAAGGCAAGACAGATGGCTGGATACAGGAAATTCTGCAGGATGGGTAGGAATCTATTAATATAATCCTTGTAGATTTATTTTTATTTCATTAAAATTTACGTTTTACTCTCTTTCTTTCACACTATTTGCTATTCGATTCATCTTTTACTTAAATTTCAATTCAGTTTTATTTCAATTTTATTGTCAACTGGCTTGCGTAATGATAACAGATAAAAGGTTTAATGTGTGAAGTGACCAGAGGAAATGCACAGTATCATCAATACAACTCAGTTTATCATGTTATGGTATTGAGGGGAAAGCCTAAAGATCTTTTTATTCAAGAGCTTGTGTCGGGTACGCCTAAAATAATATTTCCTTTTTGAAGACTTTGTGATTCAAGCTAATCAATAGCACATGAATGAGTGAATAAGATTATATTTGTATAGCACAATTTAACAAAATGATGAATACTATCATAATCGGCAGTCAATTCCATCAATGCTGTTCTCTTTCTCTCTTCATTGTCTAGTGTAATTTCTGCCAAGGCTCGACTGGCAGGGAACCAGCGAAAATCTGCACATCCGCACTAGCCTACCTGATGTTGTCATCAAATACTTGAACACAATCCCGTTGCTCTTACCGTGAAACTCTCTCCTTTTCCAAATGCCGATATTTTTTCCCCACCCTACCCCTAGCTTTTCTAAATTGTTTTTGTTTCCTTACTTTGCTTTCACAAATATGAAAACTGATAGATAATTATTGTTTTCTTACTATCTATAGATTCTCGAAATGCTTTGAAAGCAATTGGTCTTGTAAGATATTGCAAACAGAAAACAAAATGTCAGTCTACACCTATTTCAGAATGGATAGTTTACATAGCAATGCAATCTGCCCGCTTTTCAACAATACTGACATGCCAAAATATGTATCCCTAAGTTTCAGAATGTCATTATAACATTTAAGTGTCGTATTTATATCATAGAGTGTACCCCAAAAATGTCTTCCCTTTTGAGATTGTAGCAAAATGCGTAGATTATTTCATACAAATTGATTTTGTAGATATATTAGTGGCTATTTTTGTATCATTTTATTGGTCTAGAGTTTCGTTCAGTTGGTGTTTTATTATTGTCGTCTTCATCGATTATAACTTTCCAAGTGCAATTGAGCTACCAAAGTAAACTTGTAACCCTGTAAACCAAAGTTACCCTATTAAACCCTCGATTTCTCAGAATATTTTTTTAAATGTTTTTTCTATAAAATGATATATGACAATCATGATGATGAAGAGGAAGACAATTAAAAGGACGAAAATTAATGGGGGCGGGGGGGGGGGGGTAATGCTTAGGAACGTTGATGTTGGTGATGACAATGATGTTGAGGATAATGCCAATGATGGTAATGAAGATGATGATGACGGTAACGATGATGCTGATGAAGGTGATCGAAGATGATGACGGTGAAGATGATGCCAATGATGGTAATGAAGATGATGGTGACGGTAATGAAGATGCTAATGACGGTGAAGGTGATGATGACGGTGAAGATGATGATGACGGTAATGATGATGCTGAAGATGGTGAAATTGATGATAGTAAAGTTAATGTTCGTGAGGATGATGTTGATGAAGGTGAAGATGATGATGACGGTCATGATGATGCTAATGATGGTAAAGATGGTGAAATTGTTGATAGTAAAGTTGATGTTCGTGAGGATGATGTTGATGAAGGTGAAGATGATGATGACGGTCATGATGATGCTAATGATGGTAAAGATGGTGAAATTGTTGATAGTAAAGTTGATGTTCGTGAGGATGATGTTGATGAAGGTGAAGATGATGATGACGTTAATGATGATGCTGATGATGGTAAAGATAATGAATTGATGATAATAAAATCAATGTTCGTGAGGATGATGTTGATGACAGTGATCACAAAGATACCAGTGATGACAGTATTGACAAAATGATGATGATGATGATGATGATGACGGTTATGCTAGTGATACTGATGGTAGTGTGATTATAAATAATTGTTTACAATAACTGCAAAATTAAACCCTGGACTTAACTATTTTCTTCACGAGCCACGCTTTGCCCCCATGTCTTTACAGCGCTCAAAACCAAACAGCAGCGGATTTCAGGTTGGCATCCCTTTGACAAGAGATGGCGCTAAAAGGCAAAATGCCCAGAGCCATTAATTTATGGTAGCGCAAAGTTCCAACTAAAATCGGGTTGGCCAAACTCTGTTCGCCTTTTTTAAGATGCGCATATTTTCACGCATAACAATTTTATAAGTCAAATAAGGTCGCTTCTTAACGAGTCCTAAGGTTGAAAATTTGTAAACCAATTTCCTCTTGTACGGAGGATCATTATTTCTAATTATCAAATAGTTTTTGTATCTCAGTAAGCTCTTTATTTTCTTTCCCTCTCTTTGAAAAATGCAATATCTCCCCTTCCCTCTCTCAATGTCTAAATCTCTCCACCAGCCCATCTTTATTATTTTCTGGCTTGGGCACTTTTCCTGTCTCTTTCCCTTTCGATAACTTTATTGTTTGTCTCTCTCTCTCTCTCTCTCTCTGTCTTCCTTTCTTCATTTTTTGACCACCGCCCCCCTCTCTATCTATTTGCTCTCTCTCTCTTCCTTTCTTCATTTTGTGACCACCGCCCCCCTTTCTATCTATTTTCTCTCTATCTCTCTCTCTGTGTCTTCCTTTCTTCATTTTGTGACCACCGCCCCCCTCTCTATCTATTTTTCTCTCTTTCTCTCTCTCTCGTCTTCCTTCTTCACTCTGTGACCGCCTTTCTTTCTCTCTCTCTCTCTCTCTCTCGCTTCCTTTCTTCACTCTGTGACCGCCCACCTCTCTCTTTCTCTCTCTCCCTCTCTCTCTCCACTCCATATGTAGTACATTTCCCAATCTGCAAATCTGAATCATTATTTCACTCATCTGTTATTCGAATAATGATTCTAAAATCAGTGGTCCATAAGAAGATTCTGAACAATAATCATAAACATACACACAGAACACAAACTTGGGTGAAATTCAAAATTATTCAGTACTCATACTTTTAATACCAGAATAATGCCAATGGTAATTGACTACATTAGTATATCAATATTTCTTAGGTAAAACTGTAATTTTATAAAATATTGGAATCATTTCAATCAAGGTTACTTTGTTATGCTAAAAAACTAAATAAACATAGATGACAATAGAATAACATTTCAAAAACAGTACTCATACTAAAGATAATACTAATATCACTCTGATTTGAAAATAACATCTCTATTTCAAATTATATAAATCATTATAAACTATATTTTTTGTAGCTATCGTTTTCAAGCAAAGATTAGTTCTAAAGCACCGTTTGATATTTCATACACTATAAGCACCACTTAGTTCCCATGAATTAATAACCGTAAAACAAAGATAAGACACTTGTTTGATCTAGAAAATAGGTAGATAATAAATATACATCAACAAATTGTATAAACACAGAATGAAACAAAATCAAAATCATTTACAATATTAGTTTTAACTATTCCCTTGACACCCTAAGGTCACAAGGTGCATCAAGAAGATTCAAATAAAATTCATCTAAGTCTAAATGAACCCAACTCTGGAGTTCCATTGACTTCCAATAAACAAAGAAAGCACTGGCGTAGCGACCTCTTCATAACTATTTCTTTAATGGTGTTTAATAATTGTTGTTGTCTTGTCATTTCTTAATATCATGTTGTTATCTAGTCTGAACGCCCCTTTCACTATACAACAAATATTCATATGTTTCATTAAACAAGTTTTTAACAAATTTAATTTAGGCTGAACAAGGTAAAATGTCTTCTAAAGAGTCTGAACAAGATGGCCAATTCTTCATTCAAGACAAACACGAAAGAGGGTCTAAACTACTCTCTTTTCTCAAGTTACGACATTGTTACGAGGCACAATGACTCGGTGGTAGAGCAGTGGTCTCTCAAGCGGGAGGTCCCGGGTTTGAAACCAATTCAATGCAGTAATGCCCTTTGGTAAGGAAATAATCCTAATAACCAAGCCCCTCGAAAACTGTCGGTACCTTAATTGCTTTAACTTTCAAGCATACGATGCTTTCTTAGCAGTCAAGATAAAACAAACAATCAAAACAAACTTTTAAAACCAACCAACATTCAATAATTTCAATTGCAATTTCATATTACACACTACTAATGAATAACAGTTTCATTAATTCCCCTTCCCTCCAAATATATAACCATAATGTGTCAATTCAATTCAAACAAAGTAACAAACATGTTATTGGAATGCTAGAGTCTTACAACTAAACAAGAATAAATTATCTTGAGGTCACCACTAATACTACTACCGGTATTATAAATAATAGGGAATTGTTTTTGTTTTTTTGTGCACATAATCCTTTGTTCACTTGTCATTCTTTTGAAGTTGGGATCACGAGTATCCTATAATACTTTGTAATCATTTTCCTTATAAAGGTTTTCATCCACTCATCACATAAATAATTATTCCTTTTGCCTATGACCACAATGAAGCCAAAGTTCCTGCCAGAAAGAATAATTTACATTCATATCAGTGATAACATCATATTGTAAATTTATAGTTTAATCAATCCGACACAACAACTGTTCAAATTTAGGATTTCAATTCAAATAAATTTTCAAAGCTTTGGTACATATAGCAGTACAAAAATCAACAAAAGATACATTTCGACTAGATTCATCAAAATGCCAATAAAAAAAAAAAAAAATACCTTTCTATACACCATCATGCGCTTTTTGTGAATATTTGCCTTTACAAACGAATAAGCAAATAGCAATAATTCTCTTAGGAATTGGGTTACGCACTGTTAGCAAGTTGACCATGAGATGGCCCTGTGCAATAAACAGTATGCCAGGGTAGAAAGTTCATCAGTTCAGTATCGCTTTAACCTGTTAATTATTAAGTGTGAGATAACTTCGGGTGTAGAATATAGAAACATGACAAAGTCGATCTTATCCAATCACATCAACCGGTTACAAAATAACAATCTTGTACAGGTACTCATAATAGAGTACGAATGTCATACTGGCCTAGTTGTCAAGGTTGCTGTTTCCAAACAATTTGCGCCAAACAATGGCGTAGTAATCACCCTAGCGCTAAAAACTGAATTTGCCCTGCTCCATCCCATCGTTTTAATGATTTTGCAGAAACACTCAAAAAGAGAAAGAAAAAGAACCTGTGTGAATGGAGCAAATTTAGGTATTTACAATCAAGGTGATTTCCAATCGATCCTGGTCACAATTGTTGAAGGATAAGAATTGCATACATGCACATCTAGGTCATCATCATCCTCATCATCATTTATTCAAGTCAGTATTTCCCCTCTTACAAGGGATTTACTGACTTTCGTGTCATGATGACACTCCCTTCATCCACTTCTTCTTACATTTACTAGCAAACTCTCACATGAATAAGACGATCTGATGGTTTGGAACACACAGACCAGATTTCCAAGTTATAATTCAAAATGTGTGGAATGTTATGCATGGAAATGAATAGGCAATGAACAGAATATTTTCATTTCAATTAAAGTTATACAGATCTACTTGTTTATATGGGAAGGGAACCCCGCTTACAAGCTCTAGCTTCTTTCGGGTTTCCTAACCATTTTTTACTTTGTATGCCAAATACGTTTTGTATATATATTTCGAACATCGATTGTAATTTTGAATGTTTGTTTTTAAAAGAATAGTTGAACCAAAAAATGAAATGAAATGAAGTGTTACAAAATAGAAACATTCTTTCTGACACTTTGTCAGCAGAAAACAAAAATTAATATGTGGTTGCTGGTGCGAAGCAATCATTTAATTTCATAGTGACAACTCACACTTAGTTCTAACAACCAACATTTAAATATAATGCTTCCGGACAAAGCTTGAGGATGAGTTTCTGATTGACTTTGAAATTAGGTTTATATGTTAAGTTCAATATTGTGGAACACTTTTCTTATCCAGATGAAATTTCGCAAAACAAACCATGATAAAGCCCTGCCACATTGTCACTAGTTATCTTAGATTTTGTTACCAGGTTGTTTCTACAGGAGTGTACTTAACCTGTTGACTACTGAATGTTTTTATTCCCATAGATTTAACACAGAGACCGCCAGTTCCTGTAGACAATAGGTTTACTGGTACAGAGTTTAGTTGGTATACTGCATGTCTGGAAAGAGGTGATGCACTGTGTCCTGTGACTTAGATACGATAACGCTAGAGTCCGCAGACGTTTTTAGAGAAATGGGAAGGCGTGCATGCAGAGAAAGAATCACCTCTGGTTTCCAGTATGCTATTCAATGGATGAAAGCGTCCTGATTGGATTAAATCTGATTACGTTGTCTTTCTACAGAAGAGCATACCTGAAGGAGTCCAGAAAAGTATGGAAATCAAGGTCATTTTAAATCCTGTAGAAACGCATCTTTAGTTTTGATATAATTTTGCAAAAAAGGTGGCACTGTGAGTGTTACAAAGTTGCCAGAAAGACATATAGCACATTTAACTAAGATGTCAAATAAAACTCAAGGCACTATTGAAGCCTTACCAGTCTGGTATAACAACAAAATAATTTTGCTGTTTACATATTGTAAATAGCCTGATATGCATGGAATTCAATGAATGTGGCTTTCTGACGTTACAAAAAAATGATTATCTGAATGTTGCAGTGACGTAATACACCAGATTGGAATGAATCGAAGCACTGTTGTATAAACATGTTTAAACATACTCAGCTTTTAATAGCTCTTTCATGGATCTTAACATGCCTCTTAAGTTTTGACTTCTCACGGAATCCCTTTCCACACGTAGGACACATGTTGGGTTTCTGCATTGAGTTATGTAAAATGTGAGTCTTGATGTGTCGCTTCAGTTTTGAGCTCTCGCGGAATCCTTTCCCGCACTGTTTGCATGTGTGCGGTCTGGTTCCCGTGTGGATCATCTCGTGCCTGTTCAAGTCGTTCTTCCCCGTGAAAGATTTCCCGCAGAGCGTGCAGGTGTAGGGTTTCTCGCCCGTGTGGACGCGAGCGTGAATGAAAAGATTGGACCTGTCGTTGAATCCCCTGCCGCAGACATCGCAACGGAAGGGACGCTCGCCCGTGTGAACCCTCATGTGCCGCAGAAGCTTCGACTTTGCAACGAAAGCCTTCCCGCACTCGTCGCACTTGTGTCGCTTCTCGGCCTGGATGCCGTTGTGCATCTCATAATGGACCATCAGTCGCTTCTTGTTCTCAAAGCTCTTCCCGCATTCTTCGCACGTCCACAGCTCAACGTGGTGCATCTTGATGTGGTTGTCCAGTAGGTGCTTCTGTTGGTAGCACCTGCCGCACTCTTCGCACGTGTGCAGCTCCTGGATCTGATGCTCAACAGCATGATCCTCAAGGTGCGTCTCACTCTCAAAGGCCTTCCTGCAGTGGACACACCTGAACAACCCTACATCCTCTTCTTCACCATCTCCCCCATTCTCCTGCAGATTATTCCCCTTATCCTTACTCCCCGAGTGTCTGTTAGATTTGGTGTCACCTGCCCTGTGTGCCACCATGTGCTTCTTCAGAGCATGCTTGCTGCTGAACGGAGTCAGGCACACCGAGCACTCGTGAAGACTGCCGTTGAAATGGCTCCGGAAGTGGAGCACAAGATCCGAGATGCTCTCAAAGGCATCACCGCACTCTTCGCAGACGAAGGGCACCATGACAACCCGCCTTGATGTGAAGTACTGACCAGAGTTTTTAATGAGGTAGTTGAATGAGGAAAGTTGCTTGTTACCCTTTGAAACTCTGCTTTCCTCCATCTGAAAATGAAAAAAAAAGGATTTGCAAAATGAAATTTGTGAATCATTCATTGTAAACCTATTTTTCACCAGTGCTCACGCAATTGCTTGTTTGCCAAAAAACTAAAGAGGTAACCAATAAATGAAGAAAACTTTAAAAAATACTCATTTCCTGTATTAACCTGTAACCTGGCAACCCTTCTCACACTATATCTCTAATAAAGCTACCAGAAGGACGTAAAGATTTCAAGAAATTTCTGTTGAAATTGAAGTAAATGAATAGCTATTCCTTAACATACCTACAATACATTGCTCTATATTTCTGTACACATGTACGTTCATCCATGACATACTACTTTCAACTGATTTTCCCTCCTGCTCCTAACTTCCTAAGCAAAACTCACCAATAACTAGCAATAGAATGTCATGGACTGTATTCTCAAAAGAGACCCAGGCTTAAAGGCCCACTGCACTACTTGTAGCTACTTGCGCCCTCTATATAACAAACCATGCCTAATCGGTGACCATTGGTCCCCCATGATCCTCTTTTTCTTATGTTAACTGAGAGCTGAGTTGATGAGATAACCACCTGTCCAGTGACCTTGCAGGGCAGTCTAATCCCTCCTGTAAACTATGGCAGATACGCTTTAACTTAGTGACTTCATGTATGGAAGGCCAAGTGGAAATCTTTCCATTTTATCAAATTATTCTTCTTATGTCATGATATACAAGTATGTGGAATTGAAAAAAAGAGCACCGTATATTAATCTAGACATTCTTTTTCCCTTTCATTCGGGTAAGGAATTGTGATATGTACAGAATGCAAATATTTATCTATCCATAAATTGTTTGACTTAATTCATGAACCCAGGCAGGGTTTTATATTGGCTTAAAGGGGAAGTCCATCCTGATATTCAGTTGGTTATAATAGAAGCCAAAAAAAAAAAAGAGAAACAGGTCAGTTTTTTCCTCATTTTTTCTGATATTATTAATAACATGATATTATCTGGGTAGACTTCCCTTGCAATGTTAGGCAGATAATTACCTTTTCTGCTCTAGCACATTTGGTTTTGAGTGGTTTGGATTTGGTGGCATCATTCAGGGTCAGACCCTCCTTTGTTAGGTCATCCTTTGGTTCTTCTTTTATCATTTTCTCCCCTTTTGCCAGACTCAGATCCATTGTACTGCTTCAGCTTTGGTAAGGAAAGACATCTGGGAAAAAAAAGATGCATTTTATGTTAATAAGTTATTTCTCCTGCCAGCCACCTAATAAAATCTTAATCTCATGCTGGCAATATTCCTAGAAGCGCTATATGCAATATTTGATGACTCATTTGTTGTGTATCGCCTTTAGCATAACAAAGAAAAAAGTTTTAATCTCAATTTGGTAATAAAAACATTGACCAATTCTGCAAGAGTATGCAATGCACAGTACACTGTAGACTGCATAGAGATGCATGCAATTTCTATGGCAAGGGTTTGAATTTTAGCACACAAAACGGAGTACACGATCAGACACCCTACCAATAGACCGGTTCTGAAATCCTGTTAATCAACAGATAAGAGGAAAGTTGAGATTGAGGCAAAAAAGGTACATCTAGAGTAAAGGAGGGAGTTTTCGGCCGGTGGCAGTTTTTTGGCCGGTCTGTTACATTGCATAATAGCATAGCACGTATCACACATATACATGTACAATAACATTCCAGAGTCACTGGAGAACCACATTAGCAATGGAAAATGTATCCTTAAATATCACATTTAAGCAATGTAATCTGCGGACCCGCTACCCGAATCTGAAAAAATCTAATATCTTACGCATGTTTGTAAGGAATATGGGTACCATAAAATGAGCTTTATTTCAAGTATTTTTCAGATTTTGAAAATTTTGTGTTAGTCGCAAGCTTAAAAGTATCTCACCGCATGTATTAAATCAATGCAGCCGGACACCGCAACGCACACAAGATATCTCTGTCTAATTCAGATTCCAATTTCCGATCACCGCAGTACTAGTTTTCGGCCTGGCGAGCTCCGGGGAGCTCCTGGGTGGGAAACCTGCTCGACCCGCTAGTGCTATAGATCAGCGCGGAAACGCACAGCGCGCACGTGCTTCCTATTGACTTTGTACATGCGCCCGAAAACAGGTTCGCTTTGCCGATAACTGCCTCCAAAACAGTGAAAATTGAAATGAACATTGTCATGGCAATTCATGATTTTTTTCTGGGATTCTTTTTTGTTAAAATAATAATAATATTTGCTTCATGATTTGAACAAGAAATGATAATAAATAGGAAGTAAAGGGTCTAAAAAATAGGATTTTGTCTTAAGTGGCCAAAAACCCCCTCCTTTACTCTAGTGCAAACTACATCAACATTACACCCACGCTGCAGCGAGCTTGAGCAAGCCTGATGAAACAAAAATTTGTCAATAACCACCGCAATTTGTAACAATATTGCACACAAATGCGACATTCAATTACGATATAGATCTAGATCTAGATCTAAATAACAAAGAGTAAAGGAGTCAAGGAGAGAGTTTTGGCCACTGAAGCAAAGTTCTATTTTTGGACTCTATACTTCCTATTTATTATCATTTCTTGTTCAAATCACGAAGCCCGTACTATTGTTAGTGAAACAAAAAAATAATCCCAGAAAAAAAAATCATGTATTGCCATGGCAATATTCATTTTCATGATCACTGTTTCGGAGGTAGTTTTCGGCCTAGCGAGGCAGTTTACGGCCTCGCTGTGGTACAAAAATATTGGACGCGTGCAGTCAGAGCACGTAATCCCCTGCATGGCCGAAAACTACACCTGCTGGTATGGTGATCAGAAATTTGAATTTGAATTAAATAGAGATACGGCGCTATAGTATCCGGCTGCAGTGATATGATACATGCGGTGAGAGACTTTTGAGCTTGCGATACTCAAAAAATCTGACTCTAAATGTGAAAACACTTGATATTTTAGGATATATTTTCCATTGCAAATGTGGTACTTCAGTGACTCTGGCATGGTTAACTCCGGGAAGCTCCAACACCGGCGCGCAGCGTCGGAGCTTCGGTAAAACTGTGCGTAAGGGGTTCTAAAAAATCTGTTTCGGTGACATTATTGTTAAATCTGCAAAGGGAGTACTTACAATTTTTATATCATAGGGTACACAAATCCTTAGGGCATAACAATGATCACTTGAATTCATAATTTGAAGAAGTCTTCGATGGGAAAAAAAAGGCTTATTCAGAGCCCTACTCAAACGATTCTTCGATGTAGCAGCGTCGATTCAAAATGGCGAAGAGACGGTACGCATGCGCGGCAGAGCCGCAGAAAGTATGAATATTCATGCTATCGAGCGCCGATCGCTCGAAATCGCTGAATATGCACGAGGTTGAGAAGGACTCTGTTTGTTCGAGTTGTGCATATTCAGCATTTCGAGCGATCGGCGCTCGATAGCATGAATATTCATACTTTCTGCAGCTCTGGTGCGCATGCGTACCGTCTCTTCGCCATTTTGAATCGACGCTGCTACATCGAAGAATCATTTGAGTAGGGCTCTGAATAAGCCTTTTTTTCCCATCAAAGACTTCTTCAAATTATGAATTCAAGTGATCATTGTTATGCCCTAAGGATTCGTGTACCCTATGATGTAAAAATTGCAAGTACTCCCTTTGCAGATTTAACAATAATGTCACCGAAACGGATTTTTTAGAACCCCTTACGCACAGTTTTACCGAAGCTCCGTCGCTGCGTGCCGGTGTTGGAGCTTCCCGGAGTTATGGCATGGTATGGTATGTGTGGGATATGTGATATGCTGTTATGCGATGTATTTTAAAGGGATTTTACCACGCATCCAACGGGTGATGGTCGATTACCCCCTCCTTTACTCTACCCACACATCAAACGTACTAGTCTGTGTCAAAGTCGATACGTCGCAGAAAATCATCGCAATCAATGGATAGCGCGAAAAACCCAAACAACAACAACAACGGGCCGGGCCCCGCGCACAACGACAATCAAGCAATGGCGAAGTTTTTGAAAATTCTCATAGCCACTAAAGACGAAGGATACTGAAGTAGATTGATATTCTCCTTTTTTGTCAAATGTACAATGCTTTGAATGGCCTACAAACTGAAATTAACATGTAGTTTGAGATTGATTCCCCTGGCCAGTTTAAGGTTAACGAATAACAATGCAATGCCAATGAAGATAATTACGTGAACTATATCCAACGCGAATCGCGACATATGGGACTGTAATATAATTTTCGTTTTCGCTCGACGTGGCATTGCATCGACATCAAAGCCCAAATTACACAGTAACCTACCATTGACATCCCTTTCTTATGTTAATATTACAAAATATACATATCAAAGGATTAAAGAAACAACATATATAATGGCTTACCCAACAAAATTAGGACCTTTTCGACGCCATTTCTTCACTTCCTTGATAGATAAAATTAGGATAATTGGAATTGTTTTCTTCACAGCGCCCTCTGCGGTGATATAGCGAAGATCGTATTGCGATCTCGAAGGGGCGTATACACAACATGCAACATTTTCCCTGATCGGCTAAAAGGTCAGTACCCTAAAAGTGGGCGTACATAGCAAAAAGGGAAACACTCATTTTCATGAACGCAATAATGATCCATAAACAAACGAGAGTCGGGAAATTGACGTCTGCCGTGCAACAAGTGATGGGGGTGACCAGGAGGGCCTCCTATAGGGCCAAATTCAAAGGGGTCCCAAAATTGAGCTATCATAGATTTTATCGGAAAAAGCGATTGGTCCAAACCTGGTGGAAAACGTTCAGCACAACTTCGTTTTCTATTGGCACTGCTAGACAATTTAAAGGTAATACAAAGTTTTGGAAATTTTGGAAATTGGCTGGATAATGATTCTTTACAATTTTTATATATTTGGATGCCCCTGTTAATGTAGTATAAGCACCAGAAAATTTGGTCCCTAAAACACTCCTGCTTTCGAGACAAATTGAATATAAAAATTTACCGGTGCTCCCGGTAAATTTTGATAAATTTTAAATAGCGCCTACGGCCAGACATTGGTAGCTGCGACCATGAAAATCTCAGAATGTGTATTTGTGATATATAATTTCCAAACGGGATAAGCCAATTCGTCGATTTTAGTCAGGAAACATTGTTTATAGCTAAATTAATATATTGACCTTGAGCGGGAGCTATACAACATAAAGAGTTTATAGTTTACACTATCATCACTTTAGAGTCGATTTCAACCGCGACAACGATCACTGAATATTGTAGGACCGCATATGCTTCCAATTTGTTCTTTTGAACCAAATTCATGACCCCATACCAAAACTTTGTAATACTGTCCTACTTGTAGCTACTTGCTCCCTCTATATAGAAAACTTCCCAAATCGGTGCCTGTTGGTCTCCCATGATCCTCTTTTTCTTATGTTAAATGAGAGCTGAGTTAATGAGATAGCCACCTGTCACAGTGACCTCGAAGGCTCACTGGGTGGTCTAATCCCTTCTTGCTGAAGTAGTAAAGCCTCCCTTTAAGGGGTGGGGTGCCTGCAAGACACTCATTTGTAATGATCGAGAGACTCCCCAAAAAGAGCCAAGTTAACGAGGTGGAAATTGTAAAACATTACAATATGTACCACGTACTATTGATTACTGCCAGACATTTTGAGTGGTGGGTTAAGCCCGCCAGATGCCCTCAGATGCCAAAACGCTCTTCTTTAAAACGAGGCTAACAAAAAAAGAATTACAACTAAATAAGCTAAAGTAGAAAAAAAGTAACCGATTGAAATGGACAATTGACAACTTTTGAAAGTAGCACCCTGTATCCTTAATTTCAGACCGAGTTGTCAGCCAGCCTTTCCTAAATGCTATACCCCGGCCCCCCACTCAGTGTTATTTAGGGTACGCATATGCTCGTACCCTCTTTTTGAAAGCACCCCCTATCTGAGGACTGCCAACATTTCCGAACCCCCCTTTCGCGGGCTTTTCGCGGGCTTTTCCTGCCTTGGAGACCCCCCTTAATCAGGAAAAATGCTCAATGTACCCCCCTAAATTCGGAATAATTTCTCAGGAGTCCAAAGAGATGAGAGAAAAAAAGAAAAACACCCCCTTTTTAAAGAAATCTTCGGGTGAAAAGTCAAATGCACCCCTTTTTTTACAATTCTCGGGCCGGACTTTGTCGCACGAAAAGTACCCCTTTACCGGACATTTTGGCAACACGCATGCGGTCATTCCGACCTCTGAGTGGGGGGGGGGGGGGGGGGCGGGTGCTATACCCCCTTTTTGGGTGCAAAAATTAAATATATATAATGAAATACTACATTGACAGTGAGAAAAGTAAATGGATCAAACCTGATTTAAATTAAACGTATAATGACTCTCATTAGATCATAAATGATCATTGTCAGACGCCCTCAATTGCTGGACGCTTTTGATTTAATGTAACAAAATACTACACTGATCGCGAAAAAAAGTATCTGAAACGCAGCTGATGAAAAAAAAAAGGTCATTACCCCCTTTATCATAAAATTCCACTGCCAGACATTGTGGTGTGGTGTGGATCATTGAATGTTTCCACTAATTGGCGTTTGGGGCACTACCCACACCTAAAACGGTTGGCAGCTGTCATTTACAAGACTAGTTTCACCCAGTTACTGTTTTCGCTATGAAATAGTATTGAACATATATTTATTTAATTTATGATCCCATGATCGCACTTTGTGCTATTTGCGAGTTGTATGCAAACATTGATAGTTGACATTAATACTCATGATATGATTAAAACATGGGGTTAATGATCATGCGCGGGTTTTAAACACACAAATCGCTCGTAAACTCGCATGGATTTTTGGCGAAGAGCAGCTTTGCCATTTTACGAATGCAGAGATATACAGCCAAAGCGCACGGACTGAAAAACATTTGCGAAGGAAAGATTACAAAATGATTCCGAAACTATTTTGTTTACTAGGCTTCTTTAGCCTGCTTATACAAGGTAAGTCTGATTGCCTTTTACAAACTTCTTTTTTACTGCGATAAAAAACAGTTCCTTGACATGATATCATGGTAATCGAGAACTAACCGGACGGGGTCGTTGAAGTATCCACATGCAAACATTGTCATGAATTGTATTCACATTATCATATTATTGATTTTGTTTTCATTCTAGGTACGAGAAGTTTTCCTTTTCACTTCCGTTCATTGCCCCTTTTGAAATGTGCGAAGAGCCCGTTCTTTCTTTAATTTCCCCCAAAGTTCACTCTCTTGCTTTCCGTTTCGTAGTTGATATAATTACATATACATACAGGCGCGGATCCAGGATTTCCCTGTGCCCCTCCCCCTAAATCCGCCACTGACATATAAAATGTTAATTATTTGTATGTCTCATTTGCAACTAAAACAACTACATGGTTTAGTGGCAAAGTAATGGCTTCGTAACTGTGAGGCCAAGGATCAAAACCGTGTCGATGTGCCATATTATTAGTGCCCTTTTGGGGGGCATTAATCCTCATTACTGTCATTTATTACTAAAGGGCGTAGGTCCCCTAGTTGATAAGCATAGTAGCATACACATGCTTTAGCAGTGACGCAAAACAAACGCTGGCAAATTATTATTCAATAAAATCTGAGAATGTATACTATTTTCTAGATTTATTAGGAATGAATCTTTGTCAAAATAATTTCATATTTATGGGGGTAAAACAAAAATATTCCAACTTTATGAGCGACAGTGTAACTGATAATGGAAAACTCAACAAAAATTCGATATTCTACGAAAAAGTCGCCAACTTATCTTTCTATTTCCTCTTAGGTCGAGAAGCATCCATCGTCCCTGTTGTTGAAACCATTCCGGAGATTACTATTACATCCGGCGAAGAAGGACTACTGAAGTGTGCTTACGAACATAAACCATTTGCCGTCTATTGGAGATTCATGAGCGATTCGTCATCCAGTGATCTGCTAGTTGTTCTCGACCAACACTTCCAGGTCGGAGAAAGGAGAGGTCCGGGGTACGACAAAGGGCACTATAATATTACCAACGACTATTCTCTGATCATACATGACGTTAGCGTGGAGGACGAGGGCAGATACATCTGTGAAGTTTCTGACTTTGAAACAGGTCAAATGTTTCGCAATTATACCAATGTGACAGTGACAGGTGTGTATTATTGTGCTAATAAAAAGTGACTGAGAGCACATTTTTCTTTCCATTTTCTCACAGATCTCATCCGCTATACTCGCTTGAATTTACAGTTTGTCCATTTATTTTAATAACGTTAAAGGTATACAGTAGGTTTGCGGGTGCACCATGTGTGAGAGAGAGAGAGGATTGAGGAGTCCTGAAAAGGACTCTGACTCGGTAATCTTTCTTGGGGGTGTGTAGTCCTGAAAAGGACTGTTGTTATTTTTCTTAGCATATAGTTCTAAGGAGAACTATAGCGCTTGGAGAGGATGAGCCCCTACATGGTGCTCCCGCAAACCTACTGTATATCTACATCACCATGCAAGCCGATACTTAAAAGCAGCATCTAACGTTATATTATTCATTCTTGTTTTACGAAATTGTACTGAAAACTCGATTAACCCGTTGACTTCTGAATTCAATCAATGGCATATGCCTAGTACAGGGGCCACCGGTTCTAGTAGGTAAGGGGTAAATATCTTAATTGTCTGAAACAAGATCCAATCGACCTATCCAATATATATTCTCTCTTTTTGGGGGGCTCGGTTGCAAATGAATTTTGAAACCTTTATACACAACTGCAAAGTAATGATTTGCCCTATGTCTTGATTTCCTACTACTGCAATATTAATTAATATATAGTTTGTTTTATTCAGGAACGTTGATTTCCATTGAATCCATGTTACACGTGATATTTCTAAATGAATGCGTTCGTAGCCATATTGTAATGGGATATGTAGACACCAATTTTGGACATCACAGCAAAAGCGTTAATTGTTTTTTGTTGTCGAAATATTTGCAATTGTTAATTGCTTCAATTGTGAGGCAGATTTGAGCGAGGTTTGCGGTTATTAAAACCATTTTTTTCTTTCGACAGGGTTAGTTGGCCCTGTAAAGGGTTTACTCAAGCTCTTTTTCGACGTTTCGATATGTTGTACCTGTTCAGAATTTTCTTTTGTTGGTTACTTAAACGATAACAGTTATTCATAATGTATTAATTTCACTAACACAGTACAAGCAATCAGGCCTTTCGTTAGGATTCAACAATGTGGAAGCAAAACTCGTGTCTATGTGAATGTGACAGATAATCCAGAGGCAAGCTGTACGATCCAAACCATACCTGACCAACGCCATGTGCAGCTAGATTGCTTCGTTGAGGGCGCTAAACCACAAGTTGACATGTCTTGGGTCGATAATAACATTCCGCATGATTCATTGAAATGTACATCCTTAATAACTACCGAGGGAAAACGAGAGGGAACTGTGGATCAAAAACTAACCGTGATAATAGAGGTTTCTGAATTTCAGTCCGATCAAGGGTATTACTTCACCTGCATCGCCGAGGGCCAGGCGGTTGGTGGAATGGCATCTGTGACTGTTGGGATCAACAAGGTTCCCCCTGGAGGTAAGAGTCTTCCAATAAACGAAAAATATCCTAACAAAAGCTTAAAATGTAACCCAACTTTTGTAATAGGATCGAAAGTTCGAAATAAATCGGACCGATTTTAAGGTAGTTTAAGAAAATGAGGAAAATTCAAAAATGGTTCGGAGAATTTACTGTTAGAGGGTGTCGCATAGTGACACCTTCAAAGAAAACCATAAATATTTGTTTTAGATTGAGAATTTTTTCATTTTTTTTCTGCATGTTAGAGGGTTAGTATTGAGGTCACATATTATAGGAATATAATAAGTAACATTTCATCCAAAAATTACATATTTTTGTCATGAACCTTTAACAATGTATCAAGGTAACTTTAAAGGCCCGGTCACACAGAGACGACGCACGGGGAACGCACGGCCGGCGCATTGAAAATTTGCAATTTTGGCCAGTGTGTTGTCGTTCGCTAGGCGTGCGTCATCATTCGTTACTCGTTCGTCGAGCGCGCTGGACCAACGCTATGCGTTCGTCGTCATTCGCTGTGTGCGTCGGGATTTTTTGAGCTTGCTCAAAAGTATGCGCGGAGCTCGACGCATGAATGTACACGCCCAAAGCACGCCAGACATGCGCGGAGCGCGCTAGACCAGCGCCAGACATACGCGGAGCACACGTCCTGTATACGCACAGCGCGCTAGCTACACGCTGTGCATTTTGTGTCAGCTCGCTAGCTTTTCCAAAATCATGACAAAAGTTAAGGCCCGGTCACACAGGGAGGACGCATGGGGAACGCACGGCCAGCGCATGGGAAATTTGCTATTTTGGCCAGTGCGTTGTCGTGCGCCCAACTTTTGTCGAAGCTACAGCGAGCTGACACCAAATGCATAGCGTGTTGCTAGCGCGCTGAGCGCATACAGTGCACATACAGACCGTACACAGAGCGCACATGATAACAACTTCCACGAATGCACAGCGTGTTGCTAGCGCGCTGGACGAATGGTCCACGCATGCACCGCGTTCTACGACGCACGTCCAGCGCATTGGAAATCGGAAAAGGCCGTGTGCCTAACTTTTGTCATGATTTTGGAAAAGCTAGCGAGCTGACAAAAAATGCACAGCGTGTAGCTAGCGCGCTGTGGTGCTCCGCGTATGTCTGGCGCTGGTCTAGCGCGCTCAACGCATGTCTGGCGTGCCTTTGGCGTGTACATTTATGCGTCGAGCTCCGCGCACACTTTTGAGCATGCTCAAAAAAACCCGACGCAGCGAATGACGACGAATGCATAGCGCTGGTCCAGCGTTGGTCCAGCGCGCTCGACGAACGAGTAACGAATGATGACGCACGCCTATAGCGAACGACAACGCACTGGCCCAAATTGCAAATTTCCAATGCGCTGGCCGTGCGTCCCCCATGCGTCCCCTCTGTGTGACCGGGCCTTTAGGCACACGGCCTTTTCCGATTTCCAATGCGCGGGCCGTGCGTCGTCTATGTGTGACCACCTCCGTTGAGAACGCGGTGCATGCGTGGACCATTCGTCCAGTGCGCTAGCAACACGCTGTGCATTCGTGGAAGTTTTTATCATGTGCGCTCTGTGTACAGTCTGTATGCGCACTGTATGCGCCCTGTATGCGCTCAGCGCGCTAGCAACACGCTATGCATTTGGTGTCAGCTCGCTGTAGCTTCGACAAAAGTTGGGCGCACGACAACGCACTGGCCAAAATTGCAAATTTCCAATGCGCTGGCCGTGCGTTTCCCATGCGTCCCCTCTGTGTGACCGGGCCTTAAGGTTTGATTTCCCTTTAATGATATCATCGCTATCACACTAGTTTATTTCTACGTAATCATGGTGATATACATTCAGTTTTACAGGCATGAATAATGCCACCTGGTTGACACTTCTGTTTCAAAAAAGTAATGAAAACCATGGTCCCCATCATTTACATTTTACCATATTTTTGTCCACAAAATTCAAGTAAAGCAAAAAAGGTTTGTTAATGCCCCACTGCACTTCTTATAGCTACCTGCGCCCTCTATATACCAAACAATGCCTAATCGGTGACCATTGGTCCCCCATGGTACCCTTTATATTATGCTTATTGAGAGCTGATTTGGAGAGATAACCACTCCTGGCAAAACTAGTGCAGATAGGCTTTAAAGACAATCAGTTTACTCTACCGTCTTATAATTGAATTATCTTTTTAGTATCATCATCGGCATTAGTAGCCGCAGCAGTTTCGGCATTGGTGGTGTTGATGTTGGTGGTGGTTGTCCTCATATCTGTACTCTTGTGGAAGAAATACAAGAGACCACCACATAGAAAAGGTAACATGATCGAATTGTTTATCATGTAATTACAATGACTACCCTCAACCTTTTTTTCACAAAACATACATAAGGCCCACATATGATAAACCTTATAAACCCATAATTAGTAGGCCATCCCCGTTTTTCATGAAAGGTTAAATCATCGTGCCCAATTAAGACATCAAGTCAGACCAAAAGTGTAAGTATCATTAGTTATCATTTTTCTATTTTTTTTCCTGTGTAAATCTATTAATTTTGATTATATTTGATTCATAAAAGTCAATCCAGATTCAACAGTATGATTATGGGACCAAAGAATAAAAAAAGAAAAGAAAAATGGCACAAATATCAAACTAGGGGAGTTAAGAATGATTAATTTGGGCAATTTTATTTATTTGTAGACGCTATTAGATGATGTTATCATTTGTTGTTGTATTACGTTTAAAGACAACCCATGAGAGCAATGAGGATATACACTGTTGGTCATAATGGTGGAATAATTTTTTTACCCCATTTTATTGAATGATTTTGACAATGATTGATTCCTAATAGAACTAGATAATAGAATACATTCTCAGATTTTATTGAATGACAATTGGGGAGTGTTTGTTTTTTGTGTGTGCTACTATGCTAATCAACTAGGGGACCTACGTCATTAAATGATAACTGACAGTAATGGGGATTAATGCCTCATAAAAGGGCACTAATGTAGCACATCGACACGGTTTTGATCCTGGGGGCTCACAGTAACGGGGCCATTGCTTAGCCAATGAATCATGACTGTACGCAGCGGGTGCTAGGGTACGTCGACGCCCCCACAAAAACAAAAAATAAAAGAAAATGCAATAAGTTTTCAATAATTCATTGCATTTTGCCCCGACCCCCAACATAAAAAAATCCTCTATGTTGGCATGCCTTGAACCATAATGCATGGCCCTACAGATGAATTTTTCCTTTTAGGGATTGGGGGAAAATGCAATGAATCATTGATAATTTATTGTATTTTCTTTGTTTATTTTTGTGTGTGGGATGCTTTAGCAGTCACGCAAAACAAACACTCCCCAATTGTCATTCAATAAAATCTGAGAATGTATACCATATTATCTAGATCTATTAGAATAAATCATTGTCAAAATCAATCAATGAATTGGGGTAAAAATAATTATTCCACCATTATGACCAACAGTGTATTTGAAGCTTAATTTTACATATCATGTTATGTTAAGCTGCACGTGATTATAGAAAAAGGACTTATACTGAATAAAATATCTATAGGATATTCCATTTTTTTTTCTTTTTCTTTACGATTTTATACAGATGACGATATTCAAATGGATAATGACCCAAGTACACCTTTAAGTAAGTAGGCGAAGAAGTCCGGCTACACCCTTAAGTAGAAATGAAAAAGAAAACTAAATAGATGAATGAACATTGAGGCAAATTTGCGAGGGTTATACAATATATCTTTTGAGGATTACTACTTTTAATTCTACCTCTACTACTACTACTTCTACTACTACTACTACTACTACTACTACTACTACTACCCCTACTACTACTACTACTACTACTGCTTCTACTACCAATATTACTACTACTGATACTTACCTCTAATACTGGTACTTTTGCTGCTTAAACTATTACTAGTACTATTTATGAAACTTCTACTATTTGTATACTACCTCTAGTAATACTGCTACTAGTTTACCATACATACGGTACACTCTTCGGCAAAACCGTTATCAATATTTTGTTTTAAAGCTTTTATAACAATAAATGCAGTTTGATCAGGTTATCAGAAAATATGATGAATACATTTTTCCTTATCCCCATACGGACAAAATCTTGATTCATTAAAAATATGATCATAATTAGTCTTAAAAATAACCTAGGCTCATTTTAACAATGTCACACATTTTTACCTTTTGTATTTGAGGGGCAGAAGAGAAGGTTCCTGACAAGAGGTCATCATTACTTAGAAAAAGGACCGAAATACACGATTATTCACCAACAAAGGGCATTGGTCTCATCAACCTAGGAGTGTTCGGATTACCAAAAGCTGGGAAGTCATCTTTAATTAATTCACTCATCTTTTCTCTTGCAGGTAAAAATATTAGTGAATAGTTCGGATTGCTTAAGACGAAGGGGTTGCCTCTTAATGCTATATAGCAATATTGAATATGAATATTATCATTAATATGAAAATCAATGTGAATATAAATATATATAATAATATGAACATACGAATATGGTTTTGAATATAAATATGAATACGAATATGAATAACAATTTGAGTCTTGCAAAATTCTCCCCCATCGCTAACCGACATAATATTGATACAATATTCAATTTTGGTTGATGAACATAGGAGATTATCCCGGTAAAGCGGACATCAGGGCAACAGCACATAAGGAGGGAGATAATGATCCACCAATAGAGGAGATAGTACTGACCGATCACATTCATTTGTTGAATTACAAAGGAATCGAGAAGTACAACCCGACCAAAATAAAGGAGATTTTCTCTCAAATCAGTGAGTCCATCTTTTTTACTTTTGCATACAATTTTTTATCTGCTATCTTTCTGTATTGCTATCAAAGTAGGACGCAAAACAAACACTCGCAAATTATTATTCAATAAAATATGAGAATATATACTATTAGCTAGATCTATTAGGAATAAATCATTGTCAAAAACATCTATAAATTGGGGTAAAAATAATTATTTCACCTTCATGACCAACAGTATATTAAACTGTTACATTTCCTCTAGCTTAAATTGGGGTGTCTTGCAATGTATACATTTCTTTTCTGTCTTGTACTTTTAGAATGGTCTCACAGTAACGCATGCACCATTTTATTTTTTCATCATCTTTCAATTTTGATTCTTCAAAAAAAAAAATTCACAGAGGGACACTCGATAAAGATTCACTGCCCAATCTTCATCTGTGATTCAAGGTGAGGACTGTAGAAATATCGTCACATTTTTTCATAAAATCAAGTGTAGAAAGAGTGCATCTCGCTTGCTCGCTTGTTTGTTTTCTTTGTTTTTATCAAAATTTTGAAATTTTGAGTGACATGCTATCTGCTCTAAAATGCCGCTGCCATATAAAGCCACCTACCAGTATCTCTCCCGATCTCTGTCTCTATCCGTGTTTCTCTCTTTCTTTCTCTCTTTCTCTTTTTTTTCTCTCTCTCTCTCTCTTTCTTTTTCTCTGTTTATCCCTGCTTTTCTCCTTTTTCTCTCTTTCTGTCTCTCTCTCCATGATTGTCTCTGTCTCTCTTTTTCTCTTTATGTCTTTTCTTTCTTTTTCTCTCTCACTCTTTCCCTTTATCTGTCTTTGTTTTCTCTATCTATTTGTTTTATCTTTCTCTCCCTCTCCGTTTCTCTTCGCTGACCGTCAGTAGGGGTACTGTGATGATGGCATGCAGCTAAACTAACTGTCGGGAACTACGCATACGCAGACAGTTACTGTCATAATTTAACAAACCAGATTATCCACCATTTATATGGAGATGGGTCTACAGTTAGCAACTGAAATATTGTGAATCTTGAACATTTTGTAGTAAACTGGACATTTGACCATAATACGACACCGGTCCTTGCATGTCCGAAAACCGGTCATTGCTTGTCCAAAAAGGACATGCACTTTCTGCATTAGGTCAGCCCTTCAGGAATTCTTGGCAGATAAAAAAAAAAAAAATCAGGGAAGTATATCCTAAATATTTTTGTTATAGTATAAACAACAAAAAACACACGATTTTGTAACGGTATGCCAGGAAAAGGATTGATATCTGATTTCACAATTTTATATTCAAATATTTCTTTCATTCCAGGAATAATAAGGAACAGCATGAGAAATTCATGAAGTTGTTGTCCAACGACGTATGCCGCTATTACGGTAAGAGTCCACACATTGCAGTGACATTTTTACCCCTAAAGACATAGAGATTATCATTTAAAAATAGTGAACACGATTATTTTTCACTTGCCAAATAGCACAAGTCTAAAATCTCGAACGAGAGATGTCACTGTTAACATTTACAACATGGAATTTTAAACTAAGTCTATGAGTCAGCGCTTACACCGAGTCCAAAGTAGGTGTCTCGTGCAAGAACTAATGCGACATTCCCATCGCCAAACCAACTGATTCCTTCGTTAGTAATAGTACTAGTAGTGGTAACAGTAGAAGAATAATTCGTAGTATTGGTAGTAGTAGTTTTTTGTTATTTATTTGTTATGATGACACACATGTGATATTGGGAGGAAATACGCAAACTAAACAGATGAGATACTGTTGATTTTGTTAAGTCATTGTTATGATGTACAGATAATATGTTCATCTCATCTCATCTCCTTCATTCAGACGTAGACTTAGATAATGAACATATAAAAGACAATCTCATCCGCATATATCCACTCCTAAACCCGTTCATATGCAGCCATTTTGTTCTGACCCGGAACGTAGAAGTACCGAGTGAGACAGACAAAGAGGACGAATCTATTGTCAGTCAAGTGCCCTCATCTAACGACAATAGAGATGCAAGCCAATGTCAAATATGTGATTTAAAATGTCACGACAGCGAGACAATCTGCATGAAATGTAAGTGCATGCCACTTAGATTAGACCAATTGTGACCCGGCACCACAAAACCAACAAAAAGTCGCAACCAGCGATTCTCCGTAATCAGCTAAAATGTCAATTTAGGTGAAAAAAATAGATTTTTGTTTTTTTGTATTTTCTGAAAGAGTGGTCTTTTCTGTACCTAGTATCAAAATTTGGAAGTCTAAAACATAGTAGAAGATGTGTTTTAAACGGTTTTTCTAGACCAGTTTTTTTCGCACAGCCTTCGGTCTCTTCCAAAATTTGATCACTTTTCCCGAGCGAAATTATCGTAGTCCGGAAATGGTCGGTCGTTGCTAACGGGTCGTGCTACGCGGGCTGTGATTGGTCCGTTATAGCAATCAGTGCGGCGCGCCATTTTGTTTGTATCCGCTTTCACATCCGAGTTCCAGATTTGCGTTCGTCTTATATTCTCCGTTAACGACTTCGAGTAGCTTGATTGTACATCACATATCCAGAATTTGTTGATCAAGAGTAGACCTAAGAACATTATTATATTTTATACATTTGAGAGTGACAAGTTGCGAAAAAGTCTACAACGTCGTTACAATGCCAGGTTTTGTACGTGAGCAGAGCCGTGGGATGGTACCAGGGTGCACCAACGCAGATGCCCGGGTAGCTCGGGCGGTCAACGAAGCGATGATGCGGGGGCTAGCTGCGGGGGATCAGGCCAACCTTACAGCTTTGCTTACTGAACACTTCGGGCAAGACAGCGACGAGAGAATTCCTGATAATGTGGTTACAAATAATTGCCCAGATGTATACAAAACAAGATAGGTGACAAGCAATGTTATGTAAGGGGGAACAAAAAGACTCCGGGTCCACCATGAATAGGCATTGTCTAGTGCAGGTGTCTCGGCACTATGTTGCAGTTCACTTAATCTGTCCAATTACAACTCTATACATTTACAACATAATAACTTTGAAAGACTTAAGTCCACACATTGAAACCTCAGAAACATAATGAACAGACTATGTTTGACCATCAGGCCAAATTTCAGCCTAATCTGAAAATCTCTTCATAGTGGTTGCTATGGCCTTTTGATTCACCCTTCTATTGATTTCCCTGTGGTTTGCTTGCTCCGCATGCTTGAATAGCCCCAAACTTTAAAGCTCTCTTTCTCACAATTTAATACCAGTAACCTCCCTCACCAGCTCTTTTCATTCACTAAATTGAAAGGGTTAGGAAGCTTCAATTTGGACAAGTAATATACCATTTTAATGAGGAGAACTTCTTCTTTCATAATCAGATGAAATCAGGAAAATATTTTTTGCGACTTTTTGGTGGTTTTGTGGTGCCGGGTCACAATTATCCATGGAGTTAAAGAAAGTGCAGCATGTGATCGATGCTTTGTTAGACACTCCGCCGTCACACCCATCACCTCAGCAGAAGAACACAGCTACATTGAAAACATCTCAATCAACCTCGTCAAGCAGCCGATCTGACCAACCCACACCACCTGGAACCACCCGAACACGGCCAGTCGACCAGAACCCCCAACCACGCAGCCGCCAGCATCCCTCACTCCCAACACCGGTAGCATCAGATACCACTCGAGCACCTCGACAACCTCCTCCAGCCCCCTACCAGAACTTCCAACCCATGCAAGCACGAAACCGTCAACATCCGGCCTCGCTACCGAACCCGTCAGGCCCACCACTCACTCAGCAACGTTACCAGCAGACAACTGCCCCACCACCCGATCTGCACCGCCGCAACTTCCCTTTCTACCAAAATGCCCAATCCCAGCCCCCATCCACTCCCTTCAACCAACAATACCGAAACCAGTACCCTCCCATCAATTCACAGCAACTATCACACAGTATGTTGAACCAGGAACCTCCAAGAGACTACATTTATGACCAACAACGTGCTCTATTCAATTCGCGCCAAAGAGCCTCCTACGCATCTGCTCTAGTGAACCCTCCCACATCCTCTCTATACGACGATTTATACATGTTAGGATGTGGAAATTGTGGAGAAGAAAACCACAGAGCCCAATCATGTCGACACGGAATGCAACTCCAATGCCGTTACTGCATGCAATACGGACACAAGGCAAAAACATGTCCGTTCTACTATTAGCATACAGGCCAAGAAGAGAGTGCCCAGATAGATTGTACTGGAGCATGTCACTCACCTATTGAAGAACCGCCTTATGTAGACAATTGTAAACTCATAAATTCATACACTGTTTCATGTACTGTGAATCAAAACAAAGGGGATATATTACGTAAACCTAAATTGAATGAAAGTGACGTAATATATCACACGCAAAACAGTTCTCACACACCTACAAGTTTGAAATGTATCTCCTTAAATGCAAGAAGTGTTGTTAATAAGATTGAAGAAATTCAAACAATTATCAAAATCGAAGTCCTGATATATTTGTATGTACGGAGACGCATTTAAGTAAGGATATTTTATCTAATGAAATATTTCCACAAACGTATATCGTTATAAGAAAAGATAGAAATCGGCATGGCGGTGGCCTTCTTATTGCCTACAAAACCCATTTGTCTGTGACACCTAGACCAGACCTGGAAACAGATTGTGAGATCCTTTGGTGTGAAGTAATATGTCACGATAATAAACCTTTGTTTGTAGGTGTGTTTTATAGACCACCGAGCAGTAGTTTAGATGTGATTAAAGAGCTTAATAAATCTATGTCGATATTATCAAATCATGGTAAGAAGGCTAGAAATGTTATTCTAACCGGTGATTTCAATCTTCCTAAATTAAAGTGGCAAGACGGACATATTGTAGAAATAGATAATACTGATTTAACACAAAATATACTTACGATCATCGAGAACAATTTTTTATATCAACACATATCGCAAACTACAAGGATCACTGATACCACCAGTAGCATATTAGATCTTTTATTTACATCTGATCCATCCATTGTTAGTAATGTGAATATTATTCCCGGTATAAGCGACCATGAGGCTATTGTTTTTATTATTAATTGTACATTAAAGGGAAAAGGTTGCAAACCCAGAATGACTTATTCTTATTCAAAAGCAGATTTTAACAAATTTAGAAATGATTTAGAAAACGCACCATTAACGGAATCACTTGTAACAGAGGACTTAGAATCATCATGGCAATCTTGGAAACATATTATACTTAATGTTGTAGATAAGAACGTACCTCATAGAAAAGTAACAAGAAAATATCACGTTCCGTGGATAGATAAAGACGTTAAGAGACTGTTTCGGAAACGAAGGACATTTTTCGAAAAAGCTAAAAAATCGAATTTACAATCCGACTGGAATAAATTTCGTAAAATAAGACGAGACACCAAAAGACTTGTTAAGCTAAAATATAAAGATTATTTGCAAAACAACCTCTGTGAGGACATCAAAAGTAACCCCAAAAGATTTTGGAATTTTGTTAAATCAAAGAAAAAAGTGCAAAACCCGATTCCGTGCCTGAAGGTAAATGGAATTACTTTTACTGACGATAAAGAAAAAGTAGATACTCTAAACAAACAATTTGAGTCTGTATTTAAAGACACTAATGATGGTCCTTTTCCACCATGTGAAGAAAGAAATGATGTTCCTGCCATGAGTGATATTCATTGTTGTGTCGCTGACGTATGTAAGTTGCTCAAAAGCATTGACGTTAATAAGGCTCAAGGTCCTGATGGATTATCTCCCCGTGTATTAAAAGAAGGGGTGGAGCAGCTTGCACCCTCGCTTTGTCAATTGTTCAATATGTCACTTTCTAAAGGAGAGTTACCAATTGACTGGCGAAGAGCAAACGTGTCTCCCCTTCTTAAGAAAGGTAACAAAGAAGACCCGGGTAATTATCGCCCAATATCACTTACTTCAATTGCTTGTAAACTACTCGAAAAACTTGTTTGTAAACATCTTGTTGATCATTTTAATCTACACAATGTCTTATGTGATAACCAGCATGGTTTTCGCGAAAAGCGGTCATGCGAGACTCAATTGATTGAAGCTATTCACGACTGGAGTAGTTGGATGAACTCCGGCTATAGTGTTGACATAGCATATTTAGACTTCGCTAAAGCGTTCGATAGCGTGTCGCACAATTTATTAGAACGAAAGTTAAAAATGTATGGTATTCAAAATTCAAATTTAAAATGGATCATGAATTTTTTGAAAAATCGTTCACAACGAGTCGTCCTCAATGGTGAATACTCTAATTGGGTAGACGTAAAATCAGGTGTACCACAAGGGACAATTTTAGGTCCAATCATATTTTTATGTTTCATAAACGACATTTCCTATAATATTGATTCAACTATAAGACTTTACGCAGATGATTGTATTTTATATAGGCCTATCCACTCTATTGAAGATTGCAAACTTTTACAAAAGGATTTAGAAAATTTAGATAAGTGGGCAAATTCATGGCTACTTGATTTCAATGTAAACAAATGTAAGATAATGCAAATGTCAAGAAAGTCCTCTAAACCACAGTATGAATATAAATTGGGTGGACATAAATTAATAAACACTAAGTCAGAAAAGTATTTGGGCATTACTATAAATGATACCCTTAATTTTAATTCTCATTGTAACGAAACATACGCAAAGTGTAGTAAGATTGTAGCTATAATCAAAAGAAATTTTCTTAATTGCCCACGTTCTGTGTTTAAAACCTTATATGACTCTCTTATACGTCCATGTCTAGAGTATTGTTGTATTGCATGGGACCCCTATAGAGTTTCACATATAAATATTATTGAACGTGTCCAAAAACGATATTTAAGAATGATGTTTAGAGACTGGGAAACAAGTTACCATGAACTATTAGAAAAATCAAGTTTTGCAAAATTAGAAGAAAGACGCAAGTACCACAGATTAGTCATGTTTTATAAAATAATAAATAATATGGTAAATGTTGGTCCGATTGAAAAAATTATACGTGCTCACAGAATTGGGCGTAATGATCATAATATGAAAATGTACGTACCATTTGCAAAAACAGATTATTTCAAAAACTCTTTTTATATAAGAACTGCCAATGAGTGGAACATGCTCCCAAGTAATGTTATTAATAGTCCATCTCTTTCAACTTTCAAAATATCATTAAAAAGTTGCTTACATATTTAACTTTTTAAACTCCGCAATAACAATTTGTTTTTACATTTTTATACAATTACATCCAAATTCGCGCAATATCAACTATATGTTAATTTTTACCTTAGATCATGTTGCAAAATTTCTTATATAGCATTTTGATCCCTGAAATACCCAATCATTTGTATATTCAATAATGCTGTTTTGCAATCAATAATATTTTATGTATTTATTTTCGCTCTAAACTACATTGTGTATATAATTATTTGATGTATTATCGTGTTTGATATCAGTTTTGTTGTTGTAACTATGTTATGCAATAATAATATTTTTGTACTTTGCTTTTTATCAGGGATGCAGACTTGTACGGGTTTTTCAAACCCTTTTCTGCATCCCTAGACATGCTTGTCTGAATAAATACAATACAATACAATACAATACAATGAAAAAATGTTATATTGGGAGGAAATACGCAAACCATACAGACGAGATACTGAAACTAGTCCTTTGAGGATCTCATGTTTTTTCAATAGCTTTGTTTGTGTGTTGTTGTTTTTTGAGGGGGGCCGTTGGTTTGATTAAGGAATCAAATTTGAATTAGCTCTTCTTTTCTTTAAAAGAAAAGTGTGTTCGATCAGGTCGGTTTAGCCCTGCTCACCTGCGCTTTTTTAAATATATTGTTGATAACATTTAGCCAAAATAAAAAGTTTTTCAATAAACCGGTCAAAGACTGCCTCTTCTTCATTTTGCAATTTCTGTTCCCTTCATAACTCTCGTTAAATAATAGGTTTGACGAACATTTCATAGCTTAAAGATAAACTCCAGTTCTGGTATAAAAAAAAAAAGAACATTAATTCTCACAGAATCAAACGAAAGTTACACTGAATGTTCAAGATTACAAATAAATGACATGTGCCAAACAATTTTGGAAGAAAATGTATACTGCCTGAGTAATGAGCATAGGAAGATAAGGACATCAAGGTAGTACTAGCCCCGACACCATGTGTGTTGCCCCATATATAGCTTTCTTTGTACAGTGCTTGTTACTTTACCAAGACTCGGCCAAATTTATTATGATTTTGATGACCCCAGAACCTTGCAGTGCACACCAATACTTACATGCTACATGATCACCTGATTCTGATCCATTCCACACCTTTTCTTTCGCAATGCAATCACATTACCAGAACTGGAGTTTATCTTTAATGTGTTATCAATTATACTCTCAACTCCCTCGATATCTATGAAACTGCATCACATCCTTGTGCATTTGCTTGAATTTTCCAACTTGCAGGTAAAGGGGTCGTGCTGGTGATACCAGATAAAGGTGACCTCGATGACGATGATGATAAAATTAAAGCAGAGATGAGCGATACCATTAAAATTCCAAAAGATCGTGTTTGGATCTTCGACAACTACACACTGGAGAGCCATGAGGAAGATGTGGAAAGAAGTATAGAATTCCTTGATTTCATTTTGCATTGTCTAAAAGTTGTAGAAGAAAACCAGCAGTCTCCACATTTCAGGAAAGGAGACGAATGGTGCACAATTTTGTAAAAGATTACGAATTGTCTTTTAACAGAGTTAAAGACACATAGATGTGAGTCCTCTTGAGATAAAATGTACATCTTTTGGGAACCCTATTAATCAATCTAAGAGTCAAAGAGATTGATCAATATAGTTCCGAGTTTATATCAATTGTATCCATCAATAATAAATCGTATTGCCACAATCATTTCGAGAAAATTCGTATGATAAATTTATTCCAGCATTATTGACAACAATGTACGTTTGGATTTTTAAAGAAATTGCGTTTGGGTTGAATGTGGAATTTTAAAGATTCATGAATATTACAGTTGAGGTCCTGAATGGTCATGTGAATATGATAAGCAGACTTGCGATGTCTTTTAACCTGTTCATTAACAAAAACGCCCAATCAACTCCGATTTAGAGGCCAGTTAATCGGGCGACTAAAATGATATTCATACGAATCGTATTTGATTGTCCTCCTCCCCTACTCCTAGACTCCGAAATTAAAAGACACTGTAATAGTTATACGACTTAGCATATGTTAATTCCTTCGGAAAGAATTTACATTTTGGAGATAGGTATCTAATCAATTTCCCCCTACAAATCTTCAGCCTTCGTTGGCACGCCGTGTATTAGTCGCATAGCACGCAACAGGTAGAAAATGAACAATAACAATAGGATAAATACGATAAACATTGACTTTGAAGAAGAGAATAGCATATTAGGAATTCAGCCTACGACAAGACAACAACTAGGTAATAACTGTTTCATTTAGTTTCGAACTTTGTCAGTTATTTTATTATTAAGGAATTCTCCCAGTAAAATATAAATATATAACTTGTAAATAACTGACCGCTAAAATATTGTATAGCTGTACCTTGTTAATTAGAAATCACTTTAAAACATTGTGCTATAGTTTTTCAATAGTATAATACAAATATGAGTACTTTTTAATAATAATTATTCTGCCTAAATAAGTCATAGTTTTAACATTGCTGAAGAATTTAACCTCACTTTTTACATGCTTACTTCTTACATACATATTCTAGTAGACCATTAAAAAATATTCTGTATTTCCATATTGAACCTTATATGTGAATCGTTTGTTTGACATTTGAAGTGTGATACAATACTGATATAAACCCAATATTGTTCCATTGTATATACCATATTCGTGACTTTCATCTTAACATTGGTGAACTTCTACATCATGATTTAACTTTAAAACGCTGTCTGTGGAATACTGCAATTTGTGTAAGAGAAATATGATCATCATACCTCTCGAAGTGACGAAACTATATTTTTCTCCTCCGGAGGTTTTACTATCTGCATCATTATATTATTCTCGATTTTGTAAATAATTTTTCTTTTGTCAACGAATCATGTTATATTAAGCCTAAGCTGCAGCAGTTGCCGCTGCCCACGATTATTTCAGAATGAAGATACATTTATGGTTTCAACACATAGTAACTTCAATTTTCTATTAGAACAAAAATTAATCATGTAAAATATCCGATAAGTTCGATGCTAATATTCTGATTGTTAATTAAAAGAAAACGAATGTTTCCTTCGATCTGTTGTTATGTGTATAAATCTAAGATATTCCTTCAAATTGTGTAAATTCCGTTTAATTTCTAGGATTAATACTCGATGATAATCTGTATATGTAATAACATAAAGAAGTGCATAGGCATATTTTATAAATTACGAAGTAATATTACAGAAAACACCTCTTTATATTAATCTTTTATACTTTTTTATGTGTTTTACGGCAACATTACATTTGCAAGCTCTGGCATAACAAAATTGGACCCCATATTCAAATTGCAAAAAGGGGCTTTACACATGTGTTCAAATGCCCTTATATAGCTTCGCCACGCCAAATATGTACACGAGTAAACACCTTGACAAGTGTTGATGTTCATAAAATCCAAATTGTGGTACTGATGTATTATGAGAAACATGAATTAGCACCTATGCAATATAATTTTTAAAATTAGTTCAATGAAATTCACTCCAATTTCCATTATCTTTTAACAAAAAGTCAGTTAACTCTTTAATTCTTTAAATATGTTGGGTCCTCGTATATGAATAATCTCCCTCCTGATAAGTTTTCGCTAAAATGTAACTTGATTAAAAACTTAATTCAAACGTTTAATGATACGCTTAAAGCCAGACAAACATTTACATTCCTATTGACTTTATTACCCCCCCCCCCCCTCCGCCCCCCTCTCTCTATCTCTCTCTCTCCCTATCTCTTTCTGGCTCCCACTCACACACAATCACAACCTCTCTCCCTCTTCTCACTCTCTCCCTTTCCTTATTTCCCTTTTTGTCCTTTCTGTTTTCCTGTAGTTTAGTGTGTAATGTTTTATAAAATGTACTTTTTTAATAATTATGTTTACTTGTAAATGTATTGGGTGTCCGTATTATTTTTTGTATTTGTATTTGTATTCTTATTTGTATTCAAGGCTTTGTATATTTGAATCTGAATGGTTGAATAAAGTGAGCTGAACTAAACTGAACTTTACCTATCTTCTGTCCCTCTCTCTTATAACATAGATTTAAACAGAAAATGCACGAGAACAAAATATCCGCTCAGGTGTATTGGTTAAATATAAAAACAACTTTATTCAAGAATATTCAGCGTTCTAGAGCCATTACCAACTTGTAGTTTTGTTTTGTATGGTAGCCAATTCTGAAGCACATGCATATGAAAATCAATATTCGAAAGTTCCCTTACATGAAATACTCTTTGCTCCTGATTACCTTACTGCCAATTGCAGATAAGTGCAAATATTAAAGCCCCTTAAAGTGTTGGGAGCCCCAAATGTGCCCCAAATTTGATAGCAAAGTGTAACTTGAATTGTATCATAATGTGAAAGAGGATGTTATATTGGCCAAACTTCTGCAAAGATTCCCCCAAACACTGTGTTTGATTACAAATACATAATTGGGGTTCTCCGTTGTAACTGTAAGACGGGCCCCTGCATGTTTGTCTGACCGTTATAAAATGCCTAAAACCCCTGAGCTTCTGGAGGCTCCGCCCCGTAAACCCCATGCCAATTAGTGACCTGCCAGTGTCACAAATAAGGTATCAAAATATACCCATCCGACGTTATTGCCCCAAACCCCTAAGCTTTCGGGGGCTCCGCCCTCTGGACCCCCACGCCTCTTCATGAACTGCCAGTGTCACAAATAAGGTATCAAAATATGCTCATCTGACGGTAATTTAGTGTATACAACCCCTGAGCTTTTGTGGGCTCCGCCCCTTGGACATCACACTCATTTGTGTCTTGCCAGTGTCATAAATAAGGTATAAAAATATGCTCATCTGACTGTTATTAATTGCCCAAAACCCCTGAGCTTCCGGGGGCTCCGCCCTCTGGACCCCCACGCCTCTTAGTGAACTGCCAGTGTCACAAATAAGGTATCAAAATATGCTCATCTGACGGTAATTTAATGTATAAAACCCCTGAGCTTTTGTGGGTTCCTCCCCTTGGACCCCACACTCATTTGTGTCCTGCCAGTGTCACAAATAAGGTATCAAAATATACCCATCCGACGGTAATTTATTGCCCCGAACCCCTAAGCTTTCGGGGCTCCGCCCCTTGGACCCCACACCAATGTGTATCCTGCCAGTGTCACAAATAAGATATCAAAATATGCTCATCTGACGGTAATTTAATGTATAAAACCCCTGAGCTTTTGTGGGCTCCGCCCCTTGGACCCCACACTCATTTGTGTCCTGCCAGTGTCACAAATAAGGTATCAAAATATGCTCATCTGACGGTAATTTAATGTATAAAACCCCTAAGCTTTCGGGGCTCCGCCCCTTGGACCCCACACCAATTTGTATCCTGCCAGTGTCACAAATAAGATATCAAAATATGCTCATCTGACGGTAATTTAATGTATAAAACCCCTGAGCTTTTGTGGGCTTCGCCCCTTGGACCCCACACTCATTTGTGTCCTGCCAGTGTCACAAATAAGGTATCAAAATATACTCATCTGACGGTAATTTAATGTATAAAACCCCTGAGCTTTTGTTGGCTTCGCCCCTTGGACCCCACACTCATTTGTGTCTTGCCAGTGTCACAAATAAGGTATCAAAATATGCTCATCTGACGGTAAATTAATGTATAAAACCCCTGAGCTTTTGTGGGCTCCGCCCCTTGGACCCCACACTCATTTGTTTCCTGCCAGTGTCACAAATAAGATATCAAAATATGCTCATCTGACGGTTATTTAATGTATACAACCCCTGAGCTTTTGTGGGCTCCGCCCCTTGGACCCCACACTCATTTGTGTCCTGCCAGTGTCACAAATAAGGTATCAAAATATGCTCATCTGACGGTAATTTAATGTATAAAACCCCTGAGCTTTTGTGGGCTCCGCCCCTTGGACCCCACACTCATTTGTGTCCTGCCAGTGTCACAAATAAGGTATCAAAATATGCTCATCTGACGGTAATTTATTGCCCCAAACCCCTATGCTTTCGGGGGCTCCGCCCCTTGGACCCCACACCAATTTGTATCCTGCCAGTTTCACAAATAAGGTATCAAAATATGCTCATCTGACGGTAATTTAATGTAAAAAAACCCTGAGTTTCTGGGGGCTCTGCCCCCTGGACCCCACACTCATTTGTGTCCTGCCAGTGTCACAAATAAGGTATCAACATTATGCTCACCTGACCCTTATTAAATGCCTATACCTTTATCATGTTACTTTTCTCTATATGAAGATAGTATTGTGCTATATCCATTCAAGTAGTGCCATAATTAATAGCGTACACCATATGGGGGGGGGGGGGCGGAGAAAGGAAGTATGAAACAGAAAAGGAAGAAAAAAAGAAAGTGAAAAGAAGTTCAAACTAAAAAATACTTACTAACCCATACTTATTTGATAAATACAAAGGTTTGTTACATTCCACCCAGAACTGCTCGGAAGTGTAGGCAGTCATAATCGTAAGAAAAACACAATAGAGCAGTGTATGTGGGGATAGAAGACTATGGTCCCAGACCAACAAGCAGTTTTCGGTGGTCTTTGTAATATTTTCCAATATTACCATCAGTTGTTTTTATGTAATGATCATGAGACATAACTAGCGGCCCCTTGCATGCTATGGAGGAAAACTAACGAACAATCTAATGGGGAAAGAGCGCACACCGCACCCCCTATTAATCAGTCACCTATTATTCATAATTCATCGCACTTGATACCATTTAAGATATGTATGTAAACATGAACAGTCAACAATTACTCATGATATTATTCAAACATTGATCGTACACAGTCCTTATACGAACAAACCGCTCGTAAGCTCGCATGCATTGTGGGACAAAGAGCAAGCTTGCCATCTTATGCACGCAGACATTATACAGCCCATGTACAGGAACTGAAACACGCTTGAAGGAAAGATTACAAAATGATTTTCAAGCTATTTTGTTTACTAGTCTTGCTAAGCCTGCAAATACAAGGTGAGTGCCTACTTTCTGATTGCCTTTTACAAACCTGTATGTGAATGCAATCAAACATTTTACTTTGACATGATACCATGGTAGTCGAGAACTATAAACGGACGGGATCGTTGAAATATTCGCATACAAACATTATCATATATTCACGTTATCATATTGTTTTCTGTTTTTTCTTCATTCTAAACATTGCGTGAATGATCACAAATTCAGCCTTTTGGGGAGAAAAGAAGTTTGGATTATAAAAAGAAAGCAAAAGAAAGAAAGAAGGTGAATCTTATCTAGTGTATTTTGATAACTAAATGAATGTTTTGCCGCTCGTTTGCAGTTTTCGGGTTCCGGAGAGTTTTTTTTCAAGGCAAGATACCCTCACAGCCCCCACCCGATGTGCCCGTACGTCTATGTATACGAGGGATGAAGAAAAAATATAATCATTCTTGATGAATTTTGGATTGGGTGGACGCGAAAATTTGTAACACCTAAAAGGGTTACATGTAGAAGTTTGAAAACCACTGATCTAGTAGACGGAAAACACAACAACCAAATATTGTAGGAGAAAATCGCCAAAACTAACTTTCCATATCCTCTTAGGTCGAGAGGCATCCATCGTCCAGGTTGTTGAAACCATTCCAGAGATCACTGTTACATCCGGCGAAGAAGGGCTGCTGAAATGTGGTTACGAACGTAAAACATATGCCGTGTTTTGGGGATTCAGGAGCGATTCGTCATCCAGTGATCTGCTACTTGTTAAACATCAATTCTTTCCGGTCAGAAAAAGGAGTGGTCCGGGGTACGACGAAGGGCGCTTTAACATTACTGATGACTATTCTCTTCTCATACATAACGTCAGCGTGGAGGATGAGGGCAGATATATCTGTAATGTTGCCGATCTTAAGTTAGGTCGAGTGTTTAGCAATTATACCAATGTTGCAGTGACAGGTATGTAACACTGTGCTGATACAAAGTTAATCAATGTATATTGCTTGCCAAGTTAACAGTTGGTCATGTATGGCTACGTTCTATATGATTGAATAGTGCACTACAATACGTCCCAGAAAAAAACGAAACCGAGATTTATGGATGTTTTTATCATAACTTAATCACATTTATAATTAATAAATGACACATATTTGGAAAGCTTAGATCCTCCTCTTTCATTTAATGCAACTCATTATGATGCATATTTCACGCATGAGTGATTAAAATCAATTTGAAGAGAGGAAACCGAAAAGTCGTTTGGCGGGCGGTATCTGAATTTCAAAGAGAAAATCACATTTCTAGAAAGATGAGTTTCTGCCCTTTCATATGACACCTCAATCAGGAAAAATGAGCAAGGAATGACAAAGTTCTGTTTGTTTAAAGTAGCCCTTACATTTTCATGATTTTAGCAAACCAATTCGTTTTCACTGGCTGCCTGCCGTAGCAAAAAGCAGAATTGACAAAAGACTTAACTCCGTTTCGTTGACAATCAGCCATGCATGAAGTCTTTCGTCTACGGCTGATTGTCAACGAAACGGAGTTAAGTCTTTTGTTAATTTCGTTTGTTGATACGGCAGCAGCCAGTGAAAACGAATTCGTTTAATCAAATTATGGAAATGCAAGCACTACTTTAAACAAACAGAACTTTGTTAATCCTAGCTCATTTTTCCTGATTGAGGTGTCATATGATAGGGCACAAAATGAACTTTCTAGAAATGTGATTTTCGCTTTGAAATTCAGATACCACCCGCCAAGCGACTTTTCGGTTTCCTCTCTTCAAATTGATTTTAATCATTCATGCGTGAAATATGCATTATTATTAGTTGCATCAAATGAAAGAGGAGGATCTAAGCTTTCCAAATATGTGTCATTTATCAATTATAATTGTGGTTAAGTTATGATAAAACATCGATAATTCTCGGTTTCGTTTTATTTGGGACGCACTGTATATTCGCTAAAAATGGACGACTCAGTATTCCTGGTATTTTTGGTTAAAGAAAAGAGAAGTATGTAGATCCAATGATGGCCGATGACAAAGACTTTTGTTAGGTCGACGAACGTTTTATACCGGCCTTTGTTTTGCACTCTGCACTTCTCTTGCATTTGGCTGGGGACAAAGGTCATGTCCGTCGTGCTCTTTTATGTTTGCCCAAACTCAGTAAAAATGTGCAACCTTAATGGTCTTGTCCCTTCTTCTTTTACGACATTGTACTAAAAAAAAACTCAACATCTTTTATCTTCTCTAAGAAGATCTGATCAGTCGCGTTGTGACCTTACACACATTTCTGTTTATTTTCTCACTTGCAAATTAATTTTCAGACCTTCATACACAACTGCAAAGTACCGATTTACCCTTGGTTTCATTTTCTTCTACTTCAATATCAATATATCAATACTTTGATTTATTCAGGAAGAGTTATTTTGTTCTAATCCATGCTGCACGTGATGTGAAATGAATGCGTTTGTAGCCTTACTGTAATGTAAACACACATTTAGGACTTCACAGCAAAAAAAGTGCATAGTTTCTTTTGATGTAATCTTTGTAATCCTTGAAGGCTTCCTGGTGAGGAAAGATTTGAGCGAGGTTAACGGTTACACCAATTATTATTTCGACAGAGTTAGTTGGCCCAGGGAACACCCCACTCATGCTTTATCTCGACGTGTCGAAAGGTTATACCTTTCGTGCTCAGGATGTTGTTGTTCGTTACTTAAATGATAATAATTATTGATAATTTTTCCCTTCTACAGTACAAGCAGTCAGGCCTCTCGTTAGGATTTACCAATGCGGAAGCAACACACCTGTCCCTGTGAAGGTGACGGACAATCCAAAGGCAAGCTGTATGATCCAGATAACATCTAACCAACCCTATGTGCAGCTAGATTGCTTCGTTGAGGGCGCTAAACCACAAGTATACATGTCCTGGTTTGATAATACCACACTGAAGGACTTATTGAACAGTACATCTCTAATCAATACTCAGGAAAAACGAGAGGGAACTGTGGATCAAAAACTAACTGTGATATTAGCGGTTTCTGAATTTCAGTCCGATCAAGAGTACTACTTTACTTGTATCGCTGAGGGCCCGGAATTTAGAGAAATAGCATCCGTGACTGTTGGGATCAACAACGTTACTCCTATTGGAGGTTAGAGATTTCCAATTCAAGAAATATATCTAATCAAAAGCTTAAAATATAACCCAACCTTTGTCATAAGTTCAATTGTTTGAGATTAGAAAAAAGGGGAAAATGGCTAATTTTCGAAATAAATCGAACCAATGCTAATGTAGTTAAGAGTTCACTAAACCTATGCAATTCAGCCCAAACTCGACAATTTAGTCAGTGGATTGTGAAATAGTGCTGGACAACTCTCCAGTTAGTTGTGTAAAAAAATATGAGTAATATCTTTTTTTCTCCTAAGTGCCTTCTCCCTTTGGGCACTTCTCGAATATATTATGGATATCATATTATAATAGGCCCTGTAAAAAGACTCTCCTAAGTCATAATTTTTAGAAAAATTGACATTTAAGTAATAATGTTGTGAATTGAATACAATGGGACAGTTTAATGGCACTACGTCACGGTGGCATTAACCAGTCGGCCAATTTGAAATGCCCATATGTATAGTGACCAGAACTTTAAAAAATCACAACTTTCCTTATTTTGGTCCGGTTTGATTTAGACTTTCACCAGCCATGCCAGTATGCTTTTCTGATTTGTTTTCCTTTACCGCAATTGTCAATTAAGGTGGAATTTTTCATTTAAGAATATTATTTTAATAACACCAGTATAAACGTGATCATTGTGATATCAATTCAGGTTCACATGCATAAATAATCCAAAAAGAATAATACTTCTGTTCCGAAAGATGATAATAAAAATCATGGTTAATCCAAACAATATTTACAAGGCGCCATATTTTGGTTAAAAACATTCATGTAAAACAAAAGGGTTTGTTTTTAGAATGGGGAGGGGATGCCTTGATTGTCTTTTAATAGTCAAGCATATCGAAAACTAATTAGTTTACTATGCTTTCTTATAATAAAATGATCTTTTTCTAGTATCAGCAGGAATGTTGGCATTTGTGGGGTTGGTGGTGTTTGTGGTTTTGACGCTGGTTATCCTCATACCTGTACTCCTGTGGAAGAAATACAAGAGAACACAACGTATAAAAGGTAACGTGATCGAATTGTCTAATTACATTGACAACCTTCAACCTTATTTCACAAAACATGCTTTAGGCCTACATATGATAAACCTCATGTACTCCATTTAGAGAAGGCTATCCTCGCTTCAAGTGGAAGAATATATCACCGTGCACCATGTCAGATTTAAAAAAATGAAATTCATTGTGTATATTTTTTTTGTTTAAGTTCCCTATTTCCTGTTTTAATCTGTAAATTCTTATCATCTTCAAATAAGTCCCAATTCACATCGATAATGGGACCAACGAATAAAGAAAGAAGTGTCGTAGTCGAGTGTTTTAAGCACTTGAATTGACATTCAAAGGTCGTGGTTCGATCCCCGACACGGCAGTAATGTCCTTTGACAAGGCATTAATCTTCATTTGCCACACTCGACCCAGGGGAGGTAAATGGGTACATGGCAGGAATTAATTCCTTAAAATGTGGAGCTCTGTAATGGCAGCTAGGCTAAAGCCGGGGTAATTATACATGCGCCTCGGAATAGAATTTCTAGATAGACGGCGCTATAGAAATGCCTATTATTATAATTTATTAAAGAAAACAAAAAGAGCAGATATATGAAACTAGTGGAGTTAGAATCATTAATTTTGACAATTCTTTTTATTTTTTGACTTGTTCTTACATGATGTTATTCAGTGGTGTTATATTACGTTTGAAGTCATGCCCTGAGAACAATGACAATATTATTCGAGGCTTAGTGTCTTCATTCCACGTTAAGTTGCACGTGATAATAGAAAATGGATTAATAATGAATAACAATGTTTATACCAAGTTGCCGATTTTTTAAATATTTTCTTTACGCTTTTCAACAGATGGTGATCTTCCAATGGACTATGAAAGTACACTTTTAAGTGAGTAGGCTAATAAATCAAGATATAAATTCAGGTCCCCCCCCCCCCGTGAAATATAATTTTTATTTTCTATAACTGGACTTTGTAGAAAATTCTCCCCGGGCTAAACAAGTTATCCAAAAAGGTATACTTCTTCTTCTAATAACACTCCTACTACTACCACAACTACTACCATTATCGTTATAATTACTACTACTATCATGACTACTACTACCACTACTACTGCCACTACTACCACTATTAATCCTGCTACTACAACAACTAGTACAACTACGACTGCTATTATTACTACTACTACAACCACAACTATTTATACTACTACCTTTAACATTAACACCGATACTACCACATCTACTTCTCTTATTACCAATACTACTACCACAATTTTTACTTCTACTACTAATAATACTACTACTACCACTACCACCACAATTACTAATAATACTCAATTTATCACTACTACTGTGACTACTATACAGCTTTTCTACGACTATTACTACTAAATCTGCTACTACAATTACCTCAATTACTACTACTACTACTAATATTACTACTGCCATACTACTACTACTACTACTGCTAGTTCTAATACTACAATTAAAGGGATAGTCCACCCCAGGATTTTTTTTAGCTGACGATATAGACCTAATAATACCATGAAGAATGATACAAGTCTCATTAAAATCCATGATCACATAACGAAGATATATCGACTTTTTTATCGAAAATCAGCCGCCCCCAAAAAGGAAAATGCGTTACATGGGCATGAAACGATCGCCAAAAAATAACCGATAGTATCGAAATTGTGACGTATGTTGCGAGCTGCCTTCTTATTTCGCAGACATTCACTTTCGCTTTCATTCATGATTCGTCGTGTCAGTGCGATAACAGTGTACCGCGAGCGAAAGTGAATGTCTGCGAAATAAGAAGGCAGCTCGCAACATACGTCACAATGCGATCGTTTCATGCCCATGTAACGCATTTGCATTTGGGGGGCGGCTGATTTTCGATAAAAAAGTCGATATATCTTCGTTATGTGATCATGGATTTTAATGAGACTTGTATCATTCTTCATGGTATTATTAGGTCTATATCGTCAGCTAAAACAAATCCTGGGGTGGACTTTCCCTTTAATAATACTACCATTACTACTGTCATTGTAACTACTACTACTACTACTACAACTACTATATGTCTACAATCTATTTTCTAGCAGTAAATGCCGTTTGATAAGGTTATTAAATATGTAATGAAATAATTTTCCATAATTACCATGTTCGCAACATCCTGTATTATTTAACATATTATCAATAGTCTTTAACATTTCGTAGACCTATTTTAACAATATCACACATTTCTCCCTTTTGTTTTCGATGGGCAGTTCTTGATAAGAGGCAATCGTTACTTGACAAGAGGAAGAAAATAAAGGACTTTTCACCAAACACATCAACAACGATGAATGATGACACTGATCATATCAACATGGGGGTGTTCGGCTTAGGAAAAGCTGGGAAGTCATCTTTAATCAATTCGCTCATCTTTTCTCTTACAGGTAATTAGTTCGGATTTTTAAAGGTCAAGGGATCGCTTCTTAAAAGTCCATTGCAATATATATTACGATTGTCCATATATTTAATTTTAACAATGAACATGAATATGAATTTAAATATGAAAACGGATTTGAATATCAATACCAATATCAATACAAATATCAATATATAAACGAATACGAATAACAATATAAATATGAACATCAAAGATGATATAGTCTTGCAATATTCCTTTCAAATCGCGTACCTAATTTCACAAAATCTTGATGCAGTTGTTCATTTTGGTTGATACACCTAGGAAAATATCCGGGTGAAGCGGATAATGGGGCCACAACACATAGCGAGAGAGATATTACTGGACAGAGAGAGGAGATAGAACTGACCGATCACATTCATTTGTTGAATTACAAAGGAATGGTGATGTGCGACACGACCAACCGAGAGGAGATTCTCTCCCAAATCAGTGAGACAATCTTCTTTACTTTTTGTATCTGATATATTTTTGTATTGCTATCAAAGACTGGTATGACGGGGGTGACGAAATTTTACGTACATGTGAAGAATTCTGAGGGATGTGAAATCTTATCAATGATTTCTTAAAATCGTTCAAATATGTATATAACTATACTATGATTTGGTGAAATTAGAAACTGTATCGACAAAACATTCAGGAGATACTTCGATATGAACATTCAATGTCGGATTGAAACGTGATGCTCCTGAAATAAATTGCCAATCACCGTTGAAATAATAAAAATATAGACACACAAACAAAAAATCAATAGCGGGAAATTACAGAAATATCATTACAAGTTTAAAAGGCCTTATTCATTTTCATATGAATTCATCCAATTTTGTTCACGTTTATGATTCTGATGTATGTCCTATTATGATACGCTTATGAATGATTTTGTTTTCCTTGTTGACATGAAGAAGCAAGAAAAGTTTTTTGATACAAGAACAAAAAGAAATATCATTCAGAAAAAGGTTTAAAATTCTTCCTAATTTTGCATATAAACTACTTGTTATTACACTGTAATAATTGGCACAAATTGTAGGCCTATATAAACTTTTCACAATTGCTCTTATCTTTAAATGGGGGTACCCTGCTGTATATAAGTGATTTTCATTTCTTTTTTGGTCTTCTTAGAATGGACTTACAGTAACGCATGCTTCATTTTATTTTCCCTTCATCTTTCAATTTGTATTCTTAAAAAAACTTTTTCACAGAGGGACAACCGATAAAAAGTACTCCAAACGTCCCGGTTCACTGCGTAATCTTCATCTGTGACTATGGGTGAGGACTGTTTCTCTCTCTCTCTCTGTCTCTCTGTCTCTCTCTGTTTTGTCTCTATCTCTGTCTCTCTGTCTCTCTCTCTCTCTCCGTCTCTCTTTATATCTCTCTCTCTCTCTCTCTCTGCTTTTCTTCACTGCCCGTAATGATCGCGGTTAAACGACCGATCGGGTCTACCCGTAGCCAGGCGGTGACTGTCATAATGTACAAACTAAAATATTCACCATTATGGATAAGGGTCTACAGTAAATAACTGATATGATGGTAAATTTGGGATCAATAGTAGGTGCTGGTAATTTTACCACACTACGACACCGGTCATTGAAACAAGAAGACATGCACTATCAGCCCTGAATCAGCCCTACAAGAATCTGTAGTAGAATTCGACTATAACAAAGAAGGGAAATATATCTTAAATACTTTCTTTTCTAGTATAGACAAGACATAAAGAAACGATTGTACATTATGCCAGAAAAAAAGGACTTGTATGTGATGTCAAAATTTCATTATCAAATATTTCTTTCATTCCAGGAATCGTGAGGGACAGTATGAGGAATTTATAAAGTTGTTGTCCAATGACGTGTGCAGCTATTTCGGTATGATCCCACATTTTACAGTGACATTTCTGCTTCTAAAAAGAGTCGTTGATTGATATATGAGATTATCATTTGATAACAATTAAAACGATAAATTTTCACTAAAAAATCGAAGTTTATAAATCCATGTTTACAACAAGCCTGAAGTAAGTGTCTGATGTAGGAACTAATGCGATATCACAACGCCAAAGCGACCGATTCCAAACTTTGTTGGTTGTTGGTTATTGAGTGGTTGTTAGCCTGATGTCCGTAATAGTGGGGGAAGTAGTGGTAGTATGAGTATTGATATTAGTAGTAATAGAGTATTTGTAGTATTAGTAGTAGTAGTAGTAGTAGTTGTAGTAGTATAAGTAGTAGTAATGGTAGTAGCAGTAGTAAAAGTAGTAATAGTGGTAGTAGTAGTGGTAGTAATATAATTAGCAGTGGTGTTAATAATGGTAGTAGAAGTAGTAGTAGTAGTAGTTGTATTAGTAGAAGTAGTAGTAGTAGTAGTAGTAGTAGTAGTAGCAGTAGTAGTAGTAGTAGGAGTAGGAGGAGTAGTAGTAGTAGTGGTAGTAGTTGTAGTAGTAGTAGTAGTAGTAGTAGTAGTAGTAGTAGTAGATATCATAGTACTAGTTTGATTAAGGAATCACATTTGGATCGGTTTTCCTTTCCAAGAAAAAAGAAAGAAGTATATTTCATCAAGTCGGTTTAGCCCTGCTCACCTGCGTTTTTTTTTTTTTTTATTAAAATGTAACCAATAGAAAAGGTTGTCATTTAACCTGTCGAAGACTGCCTCCTCTTTCATTTCAATTCCTGTTGCTTTCATATTTTTAGTTAAAATCAACGTCATGAAATTTTGTTTGAGCAATATCGTACACACAAGAATGCGACGATCTCTTGACATTATTGTTATAAGAACGAAAGGGGGAGGGGGTCTGAGGGATTTTCTTTCACCCTTTTCTTCTTTGGGTGTTTTTCCCGATCAAGAATCGGAAAGAAAACAAAACTCAAAATCCCTCTATAATTCATGGGCAGAGGAAGGGGGACAAATAATTATTTACTTCAAAAGATGGGAGTGGATAATGGTGGAAGGTGGTATAAATAATTTAAGTTTTGTTTTATTGAAGTGAGGGTGCAGTGGTTCATTGAGAGATATATCATGCAAACCTGGTGCTATAATTGGTTCATGATTGGTTTGATGAAGATTTCAAAGCTGAATGAGTAATTAAAGGGAAAATTCAACCTGATATTAAGTTGAATTTAATTAAAGCAGAAAATGAAAGAAATAGATTAGTAAAAGTTTGAGCAAAATAAAATAGAAAAGTTTTGACTTTTTGGAGTTATCTTCAGTGAAACACAAATTGGCATCTCTGTAACGTATCATGTAACTTAATATCGGGGTAGACTTTCCCTTTAAATAGACTTCCTCGATAGTTTAGATTATGCATCATATCCTTTTACATTTGTTTGAATTTTCTTAATTGCAGGTAGAGGAATCATGCTGGGGATACCAAATAAAGGTGACCTGCATGACGATAATGCTACAATTAAAGCAAAGATGAGCGATACCATTGGAATACCAGAAAATCATGTTTGGATCTTCAGGAACTACACACTGGAGAGCCATGAGGAAGATGTGGAAAGAAGTACAGAACTCCTTGATTTCATTTTGCATTGTCTAACAGTTGCAAAGGAAAACAAACAGTTTCGAGATATCCAGGAAGAAAACCAGTCTAACCTAAATATACAGAAAGAAAACCAGCAGAATCCATATATCCGAAGAGGAGCCAGGGCGGAATACTGCAATATTATGTAAAGGATAAGGCATTGTTTTTGTATTAAGGTTAAAGACACATAACAGTGAGTCCTCTCGATAGATAAAATTGATATCTTCTCGGATCAATCTAAAAGTCATATAGATTGTTCAATAAAGATTTGAGAAGGTATATATACTTTAGCTATGAAGAATAAATAACATCGTCATAATAATTTCATGAAACTAGATAAGACAGATTTATTCCAACATTATGGGCAACAAAGTATGTTTTGTATATTTAAAGAAATTGCACACGGATCGAATAGGGACTTTGAAATGTACATTTAAGTCTGTACTTGAGGTTGTGAATTGTCATGTGAATATGATTTATAGCAGACTTGCAATGTCTTTTAAACCGTTTCAGTATAAGCCAAATCTACTCCGAGTCGGTGGTCAGACAGTTGGGTGACTGAAATAATATATATACGACACGTAAATGATTGACAACCCCCTCCACCCCCCCCCTTCTTAACCGAAGGCGCCTAGTCAAAACACATTGTTATTCCTGTTATTACTAATTTCTATTGAGACGCATTTAGGAAGGATGTTTACACTGTGAAAATGAATATTTGATAGCCTAAACACGCATCGCAAGCGACAGTTAGCAAGGATCAATATCAATGGAATTAATACGATTAACAGTGACTTTAAACAAACAAAAAGGATTGTAGTAATTTAGCACATGGTAAAAAAACAACCAGAGTAATATTCGGTTAAATTAGTTTGCTAACGTGGTCATACATTTTATCAAAGGGAATTTATTTCCAGTAAAAATAAAAATACATTTCTTGTAAATAGATGATCGTTAAAATATGATATTGCTGTATGTTTTCAATCAGAAATCACATTCAAATAATATTGTGTTATAGTTTAACCATATAATAAACAAAACAAAAAGTTTGTTGCGCAGCTGTGATCTTGTGTTCTTTCACAAGGAATCGGTAAGATTAATCGTTCAATCATGGAATTAATGAAGACTGAACCAAGAATATAAGCAGGTTTTAGCCTTCGAATGTCGTTTACTGCTGTATATTTTGCCCCAAGATGTCATTTTGTATAACTTTGCTGGAGAATGTAACCGACTCTGTAAATATTTACTTCGTACGGCTGTGTTTACGTCAGCCTCACACAAGCGTTCTAGTAAACCATAGCAAACTTGTCTGCACTTAGTTAAACCTTATATGTGAATCATTCATTTGACATTTTAACTGTAATACAGTACTGATATAACAATGATATATTCCGATCCAAAAAATATTTGATATACGCCTTTTCATTGCGGTTACAAAGCGCTGACCACACCGCTTCACATTGTATATACCATACTCATGACTTTCATTTGACATTTGTGGACTCCTGCATCATGATTTAACTTCAAAGTGCTATCTGTGACCCGGTGCAATTGGTGTATGAGAACTATGATTATCATTTCATCAAAGCTGCGCTATCACTAAGGATAGTAACCATCATACCACCTGAGGTGATGAAACTATATTTTTGTGTTCCGAAGGGTCTACAATCAGCATCTTTATATTATTCTCGTACTTGTATTTAATTTTTCATCAATCAACGAATCATGGGCTTGGCCCAAGCTGCAGCAGTTGACGCCGACTATTATTACCCTAAAGAGGAAAGTAAAACTCACTGTATATTTATAATGAAAAGAATCTCTTACATAAATTATTTTGTAAAAGAAGCACTAAATAAAATGAAATTAAGAATAAATAGTTAAAAGTAATCTTGAAAGTAGCTCGTAAAATGTATCATTGTGACTTGTTAACGAAGAGTAATCGTAATCTTAAAAGAGTTTGGCAAATTATAAACGATTCAATATGTAGACAAATAAGCGAAATTATTGTATTAAAAAATGCTAATATAGATTTGTTTTAATGAAGATATAGTAAATGAATGAAAAATTTCTTACATAATTTTATATCTGCATTACTATACTTCATTTCATACTTATGATTATTATTATTCTTAGGCCGTGTATAGAGTCCTTCAGGGCTCCATACTGGGTCCGCTCCTCTTCCAGCTCTATATTAATAATTTATGTTGTGCACCTATTTAGTGCCCTGTAGGTTGGTATAACGCTTATACTATTTAGTACATTGTAGGTTGGTATAACGCTTATACCATTTAGTACCTTGTAGGTTGGTATAACGCTTATACCATTTAGTACCTTGTAGGTTGCTATAACGCTTATACCATTTAGTACCTTGTAGGTTGGTATAACGATTATACCATTTAGTACCTTGTATGTTGGTATAACGCTCATACCATTTAGTACCTTGTAGGTTGGTATAACGCTTATACCATTTAGTACCTTGTAGGTTGGTATAACGCTTATACCATTTAGTACCTTGTAGGTTGGTATAACGCTTAAACCATTCAGTGCCCTGTTGTTGTTGTTGTTGTTGGGTTTTAAGGCTGACCAATCTAAAAAGATTATTTCTGCTTGGATGTGCTGTTGTCTTTTTAGTTGTTCATCACTGATGATAAGATGGCGCTGTTTCTTTTCCTCTTCAGTGGGTATCATGTACGGTGCAGCTTCCGTTTCTCTAGATTGGTATAACGCTTAAACCACTCAATGCCCTGTTGTTTGTATAACGCTTATACCATTTAGTGCTCAGTTAATAGATGTAGCATTTATCATATCTCATAAATGTTGCTGTAATATCAAGAGTCATGTCTTCTAATTTTTTTTTTTCTGAAATTATCATGTCCTTTGTACTATGCATATTTTTCAATACTGAATGTGTTGCTTAACAAATAAAAATAGAATTACCAAAACGAAAATATGAATTTCTGTTGTCCAGATTGAAATAATTTGTTGTTTACTGTAATGGTTTATGTAATAGGTCTTTTTTGGAGGAATAATTGTCTATCTAGCCTTGGCTTTAACCCTAATAAGGCCCGGGGATCATTATGCCCCCCCCCCCCCTCCGCCATTTTTCTGATTGTTCGGGAACGCATATGGATGGCGCGCCGCTCGCTGACTTTTTTCGTTCGAGTCTTGTGCATGTTTTAAAATATTTTTTTTTGAAAATCGGACCTACAGTTACAAGGTCACGCAACCTTTTGTATTTGCATGTCAGCCCGAAAATCGCTCATTTTCTTGATTTGTGTAAAAAACATATGGAAATGTCATTTTTCCTAAAAATAGATCAGACATTCGTTATTGGGTCTTGTTTAAAGTTAAGGTGGTTGTTTTGGGAGTCAAAATAGTTGAATTGTAGTTAGAAATGAAATAAAACAACAAAAACAATAAAATACATAAGTTAAAAAAACAGTGAAATACATAAGAAATTATCAAAAAATAGATAATATAAGGAATAAGCTGGCTCTTCCAGATTTGTTGTCGTATTATTATTCCAAATGGTTTAATAAATATATGTAGTTTAAAGAATGCCTAAATATTAATAATATATGATTTATTGGTCAAAATGTAAAAATGAAAAGAAAAACAATTATGATCTTATTTGCATAAATTACAATAAATATGCAAATGAGTGAGTTTTTCAACAACAACAAATGAAATTATCATATTATTCTATACACTTCACTTGACATGCGTGCAAATTTTCGCGGTGCTCGGCCGTTTCACGGCCGAGATCTTATGGGGGCCATAATGGCCCCCTGCAGTACATCAAATAGCCCGGCATTTTTGGGGTTAAAAGTGCATCCAAGCCATCAATTTTGTATTCTTATTTTGTATTACATGCTTTGAATAATTAATTTTAAATGGTTGAATAAAGTGAACTAAACTAAACTTAACTGATCCTGTTTCTTGTCTCTTTCTTATTACTTATTTTAAAACAGAAAATGCTCGCCAAAAAATCCTTTGAAGTTATATAACATAACTTGATTAAGGAATATTCAGCGTTTTAAAACCAAGATTTAGTTTTGTTTTGTATGGTAGCCAATTTTCTTTTTCTTTTTCAGGCAGATGAATTTGCATTTATTGATAAATCAAATATAAAACATTCAAATAACAATAATAGTATATAATATAATTGATTTACACAAAGAGTGACAACTTAAATACGCACAAATAAAAATGCATAATTGAAAGCTTGAAAGTACGGAGGTAAGTAAAAAATAAATAATCAAGATAAATGCAGCGGCCAACTATCATAAGCAAGAATGCTTGAGTCGATAGCAGCACATCAATATGAAACATCAATATTAGCAAGTTCCCTGACATGAAATACTATTTTCTCCTTATTACCATACTTTCAATTAAAGATAAACGTTCCCATTGATGCTCGATATACCACGGCTCATTATAGACCAATTTTTTAAATATATACCTGTTGTCCCTTTTACACGCACCCATTCCATCCTACCACACCATGGGGTTAACTCCATGACCACACCAATATACGCCAACAATCGCCCCGCAAAAACTTACCAAGGCCACTCATATCCACCCACACCCCACTCACACTGAACCAGACCCGCAAACACTCATTCTTCGAAACAACCCAACCCCCTTTTCCCATTATCCATCTTGTTTGTTTGTTTGTTTGGTTTTATTTTTTGCATTTTCCAGCATAATATAACATTCATATACAAACTAGGGAACTTATATATTATTAACAAAAGCTAAACTTACATATACCGTATAGTCATATCACAATATAGGTAAATTTAATAATGTATACCTTTAACAAAAACATTTAATTGAAAATCTGTTCAAAATTATAACATGCAGGAGACTGTCATCTTAAGCTAGCGCTTGAACGTGATGGCGGCCTCCAGAAAGGGACTTATATGGGCGACCAAACCTATCACATAAGTAATTAGAAATTAATTAATTATAACCACCACATAATGAAGGAAATCATAATTTTGTGTTACATGCCTAACATGAAATGCGTTAAATATGATTGAGTATATTACCTAGATGTATGTCTCTGGTGAAACGTGTTATTAATGTTGTTATTTTTGTACGTGCTTGTGCAAATGCGTATGCGAGTTTTTGTGTTTAAGGCGCTTATTAAATCATGACTCGTATGCTTATGATAATTATTTACGCTTCATGTCGGTCTATAACAAAAATATTTCATAGTACATGATTTAACAGTAGTTTAGAGCTACTCTTTAGGTCAGGGCCATAGTGTCGGATAGATTTGTGCGCAATTAGCAATTTGGGGTTTATCAAACGAAAGTTCTAAAGGTTTTGTGTTGTAGAAGTATGGATTGTGTTGTTTATAACGAAAAAGTTGTGGAATGCCGGAGGAAGTAGGTTGTTGGAGTATTTGAACATGAAGATTTTATCCTGCAAAGAATTGATATATCACAGCTGTTGATGTTTTCAGCTTCTGAAATAAGGGTTCTCAATTTGCAAGAAATGATGATCTTGTACAAATGCGAATAGCCCTTTTTAGAAATAAATAAATGGGATTTGTCTTCGCACAACTTGCCCTAACAATATTATAATTAGTAATATATGGAAGAACTATTGTATCAGTCCTATACAATAAAAACAAAATATTTCAGTAAATAAATTGTTTCATTCTACAAATAATTAAAACACCTTAAGATAAAGATGTTATATCATAATTCAAATGGTCATTCCATGTTGAACATTCATCAATAACCACTCCTGAAACCTTAAGTAACGTTTATGTTTTAACGGGAAAATATTTATTAAAAGTTAATTATCATATCTCCAGCTCTGTACGCAATGTATTTGAACCATGTGGACACTGTTGGTAACTCCACGTTTAAAGTATTCATCCGTGTTTCAATGTTATTGTTTAAGTAAAAAAAAATTATGTCGTTAGCCAGGGGTGGATCCACGGGGAGGGGGGGGGGGGGGGCGACGGTCCCAGGCCCCCTCCCCTGGCGAAAAACAGGTACAAAAAATAGTAACGTTAGTTTTAACCTTTAAAACAAAAAAAATGAACCCCCCCCCTTGCCAAAAAAAATGAACCAATGTTATTTTTTTATTATTTGCTCAAGGGGGAGGGGAGGGGTGTTTAGTTTTCACCCCCCCCCCCCCCACCCTACTGAGAGAAATATCGGTCAGCGCGATTTTTAGATTTCGGTGACCATTGGGCCCAATAATCCCCTTTTTTCTTATGTTAATCGAGAGCTGAGTTTATGAGATAACCACCTGTCCAGTGATCTTACAGGGTGGTATAATCCCTTCTATAAACTAGTAAAGATACATTTTTTAATAACACACATCTACTGCTGGGAAGGAAAGCATACTAGGCATAAGAAAAACAGAGTAGAGTAGTGCAAGTGGGGATAGAGGAATATGCTCCAACACCCACGAGCAGTGTTTTTATTTGGTCTCTATAATGATTTCCCCTTGTATTATAAGATATCTTTATTGAATGATCGTGAAACATATCGAACGTCCTCTTGGATGAAATGGTAGAAGACCAAAGAACAATTAAATGGGGAGCGGATGCACACCTGCCCACCCCCTATGGATTTAGTAACCTAGTATATTCTAACGTGTCACAATTGACTCATTAATTATTTATTAATCACACTTTGTACTATTTACGATGTATATAATCACTAACAATTAATGATAACGATATTATTAAGATATTGGGTCAATTATTAATCATGTACAGTTTTTAAACAAACAAACCGCTCGTTATAAACTCGCACGTGTTTTGGGATAGCAATTCATTTACGCACGCAGACATATACAGCCAGTGTGTATTGACTGGAATGATCTCAAGGAGAGTTTGCAACATGATGTCCAAGCTATTTTGTTTACTAGGCTTCCTTAGCCTGCTAATACAAGGTAAGTGCCTACTCTCTGATCGCCTTAACAGACTTTCATTTGACTGCAATAAAACATATTTACTTCAAATAATATTATGGTAATCGAAAACTTATCGGACGGGATTGTTGAAATATTCTCGTACAAACATTGTCATATATTTAAGTTCTTTTCTAATCAGTGTCCTCTTCCCTTATGATAAGTGCCCCTTGTCCTTTCTCCATAACCTGCGCCCCTAGTTTAAGCCGACTTATGGAAAAAAATGTCTTTAATTTCCCCAACAGTTTGCTCGCTATTTTCGCTCGCATGTTTAGTTCATGTAACTTAAGTATTAAATGTCTTTTCCGTCTTTCATGGTTAGGTTGTGCTCAAATCCCATGTGGTTTTGGGGGATTTTTCTCTTTTAATATAAGATGTAGTTTTGTTAATACTACAACCTAACACATCTCAGAATTTACACTGGCTCGCTTCGCCCTCGCGCAAATGAATATTAAGACCATCATACCAAAGTGTTGTTTTTGTTGCTCAAACAGTATCTTAGGCCACTAATAGAAACAAAAATATTGAAATAATCCCTAATAATTTAATCACAATCAATGACGATGTAGAGGTATATGCCAAAGTCTAAAAATACTGTATTTAAGTGTTGAGGGCTCCCTTTGTAGGTGCCTCCTTATTTTTATCCTTTTTGTTTTAAACCAGAAAGCGCCCACTTTGAAAAATACTCCGTCGCCCTTGGAGTGAAAATTGGTGTCCCCCTCCCTCCCCCCCCCCCCCCCCCCTTCAATGACTGAGCGCATGCAACGCCATTGTTCTGCAAGTATCCAGGCAGGGGTGTCGATTTGTATCCATGGTTGGGGGGATGATAGGTGCCAAAATATGTTCGGCAATGGATCAAAACAACCAAGAGGTAGAAGCGTGTGGTAGGTTGCACCCGGCCCCTCCCTTCCAAGTTATTCACTTTTTCAAGTCACCCTCAATAAAGATAACATTTCAGAGAATATGGGACCCATGTGGTTCCCACATGTGCTTGCTACCTGGGTTATTATCCTCTCAAGCGCGTAACCAGGATTTTATTTTAGGGGGGCGGTAGTGAGCACGCGAAGCGTTCGAATCACTTACAGAGTGCGCAAAGCGCGCTCCCTAGGGGGGGGGGGGGGGGGGGGTGGGGGGGGGGGGGTGCAGGGAGGGGGTGTTTTCCTCTCCCGCGCGAAACGCGGAAGCTTTGACGTTTTATTAAATTATCAGAGAAAGAAGACGATTCGTTGTACCGTTCTCGACTCTTAATCCTTGTCTAAATTCAGTTTCTTTTGACGTTTCATTAAATTATTAGAGAAAGAAGACGATTCGTTGTACCGTCCTCGACTGTTAATCCTTGTTTGAATCCAGATCCCCCTCCCCCTTTCCCGCGCGAAGCGCGAAAGCTCTGACGTTTTATTTAATTATAAGAGAAAGAAGACGATTCCTTGTACCGTTCTCGACTCTTAATCCTTGTTTAAATCCAGATCCCCTTCTTCCGCGCGTAGCGCGGAAGCTCTGACGTTTCATTAATTTATTTTAAAAAAAGACGATTCGTTTTACTTTTGTCGACTCTTAATCCTTGTCTGAATTCAGTTCCCCCCTTCTTTTACCCGAGAAAGAAGACGATTCCTTGTACCGTTCTCGACTCTTAATCCTTGTTTAAATCCAGATCCCCTTCTTCCGCGCGTAGCGCGGAAGCTCTGACGTTTCATTAATTTATTTAAAAAAAAAGACGATTCGTTTTACTTTTGTCGACTCTTAATCCTTGTCTGAATTCAGTTCCCCCCCTTCTTTTACCCGAGAAAGAAAACGATTCGTTGTACCATTCTCGACTCTCAATCCTTGTCTAAATACAGTTTCTTTTGACGTTTCATTAAATTATTAGAGAAAGAAGACGATTCGTTGTACCTTTCTTGACTCTTAATCCTTGTCTGAATTCAATCCCCCCCCCCCATCCCCCCCCTTCCAAGCAAAGCGCGGAAGCTTAGACGTTTCATTAAATTATTAGAAAAGAAGACTATTCGTTGTACCGTTCTCGACTCTTAAGCCTTTTTCTTCCTAGGTCCTTTTTCCTTTTTTTTTTTTTTTTTTTTTTTGGCCGGCATTTTTTTTTTTGGGGGGGAGCGACCGCCCCCACCGTCCCCCTGGCTACGCGCCTGTATCCTCTCTGTCTCTCATTATCTCTCTCTCTCTCCCACTCTCTACTTCTTTTTTGCACTTTTGCGCTTCGCGCTTAACATTTAGCTCGTTGCTTTTAAACGCTGCGGCTTTGCATTTAGCGCACTGCATTTCTATGATGCTGTTAATTGATGAATTGAATAAATTCATCAATTCCTGATGAAGCCGCATGTGTGAGAATTCAATTTATTCTTGTCTCATATACGGCCGGTCTCATTTACTTCGTTTTCTATTTATATATGTTTGTAGTATGAAAATGAGATAGCACAGTGTGTATATTGATGGTCATCTTGCGAGTAATAACCATTAACTACTTTCATCGGGCTCTCATCATTAATTTTACTCTTCATTTTTCTTTTTTGTTATGGTGAATTATTGGGGGGGGGGTGATTGTACAGGCCATCCCCCCCCCACCTGAAATATTGGGGGGGGGGGGGATATATCCCCCCCATCCCCCCGGGATCGACACCCATGTATCCAGGGATTAGCGATTCAATACGAAGCTAAGTGTGTCGCTTCGAAACATTACTTTCTGCTTGTAAACATTACATAAACAATTGAAGGAAAACCTATACAAAATATCGATATTCTACGAAAAAGTCAGCAAATTATCTTTCTATTTCCTCTTAGGTCGAGAAGCATCCATCGTCCCGGTTGTTGAAACTATTCCAGAGATCACTTTTACTTACGGCGAAGAAGGGCTACTGAAATGTGCTTACGAACGTTAACCATATGCCGTGTTTTGGGGGTTCGAGAGCGATTCGTCATCCAGTGATCAGCTACTTGTCAAACATCAATTCTACCCGGTCGAAAAAAGGAGTGGTCCGGGGTACGACGAAGGGCGCTTTAACATTACTGATGACTTTTCTCTTCTCATACATAACGTCAGCGTGGAGGATGAGGGCAGATATATTTGTAATGTTGCCGACCTTAAGATACGTCGAGTGTTTAGCAATTATACCAATGTTGCAGTGACAGGTATGTAATATTGTGCTGATAAAAAGTTAATCAATGTAAGTTATATTGCTTGCCAAGTTAACAATTGGTCATGTGTGGCTACGTTCTATATGATCGAATAGTATAGTATTAATGACTGCTTTGAGAGAAATCGTTTTTATACGCTCAAGGGAAGGTTAGCATTGTGCTATTGCCCGAGGCGTGCCGAGGGCAATAGCCCAATTGTAACCTTCCCGAGAGCGTATAAAAACAACTATATCTCGAATATTAAAGCAGTCATTAATACTTTTATATGCCCCCCAAAAAAGAGTTAACTTATGACACCACCTTGGCATTTCTCTAGTTTATCTGCACGGTTTTTTGTTATGAGTGTATATTTGAGAGTAGACTAGATCTAGATTCTAGTCTTAGCAAGATATTTTTACAATTTTTGGGGTGGGCCGGCCCTGTGGGGAATATGGAGAAAAACCTGCGCTTTCATATGACACCTCACTTATTGAGTATCACCTTCAGGATCACGAGCAATATTAGTTTGAATCTCTGGTAGGCCTAATTAAAACTTCGACCAATTTAGCAGGAGTGCGCAGCAATGGCCAATGCATATGGATGTGTGCAATCTCTTCCGGGAAGTATGTTAGCACTACTAGACCTACTTACTAGAATCTAGGCCTACTAGGGTCACGTATTATAAAACAGTTACCGTAGCGGTAAGTGCTCATTTGAGCGGTAAGTCTTAAAAGCAGCGGTAACTTTAAGATAAACGGTAAGTATCTGTTGCATAAAAACTTATCGCTGGATTTTGATTAGGTCGATGAACGTTTTATACCGGCCTTTGTTTTCCACTTTGCACTTCTCTTGCAATTGGCTGAGGACAAAATTCATGTCCGTCGTGCTTTTTTATGTTTGCCCTAACTCTGTAAAAATGTGTAACCTTAATGGTCTTGTCCCTTCTTCTTTTACGACATTGTACCCAAAAAAAATCAAGATCTTTTATCTTCTCTAAGAAGATCTGATCAGTTGCTTTGCGACCTTACAAATATTTGTGTTTATTTGCTAGCTTGCAAATGAATTTGCAGACCTTCATACGCAACTGCAAGGTACTGATTTGCCCGTTGGTTTGATTTCCTTCTACTTCAATATCAATTTATGAATAATTTGCTTTATTCGAAAGAGCTTTTTTTTTCTTCAATCCATGATGCACGTGATGTAAAATGAATGCGTTTGTAGCCTTACTGTAATGAGACATGTAGACACACATTTAGGACTCCACAGCAAATAAAAACGTTCATAGTTTCCTTTGATATAATCTTTGTAATCATTAAAGGCTTCCATGGTGAGAAACGATTTTAGCGAGGCTAACGGTTACACCAATTATCATTTCGACAGAGTAAGTTCGCCCTGGGAACGGCCCACTCATGCTTTATCTCTGGGATCTACTTTGTTGTACCTATTGTCTTCAGTATGCCTTTAGTTGGTTACTGAAATGATAATGATTATTGATAATGTATTCCCCCCCCCCCTATTACAGTACAAGCAATCAGGCCTCTCGTTAGGGTTCACCAATGTGGAAGCAACTTTCCTGTCCCTGTGAATGTGACTGACAATCCAAAGGCAAGCTGTATGATCCATATCACAAGTAACCAAGGTTATGTGAAGCTAGATTGCTTCGTTGAGGGCGCTAAACCACAAGTTGACATGTCCTGGGTCGATAATAACACCCTGCAGGACTTACTGAAATGTATATCCTTAATAACTACCGAGGGAAAACGAGAGGGAACTGTGGATCAAAAACTAACTGTAATATTAGAGGTTTCTGAATTTCAGTCCGAACGAGAGTACTTTTTCTCCTGCATCGCTGAGGGCCAGGCAGTCGGCGGAATGGCATCCGTGACTGTTGGGATCAACAAGGTTCCCCCTGGAGGTAAGACTCTTCCAATTAAAGAAAAATATCCTATCAAAAGCTTAAAATGTAACCCACTTTTTGTTATAGATTCAATTGTTTGAAATTAGAAGAAAAAAAGGGGAAAATGACGAAAGTTCGAAAGAAATCGGACCGATAATACAGAAGTTAAGAGATAACTAAACCTATGCAATTCAGCCCAAATTGGACAATTTCGTCAGTGGATTGTGACGTAGCTCTGGACAACACTCCCGTTTGTCGTTTAACAAAATATGAGTAATTTCTGTTTTCTTTTCCTAAGTGCCTTCTTCCTTCGGACAGTTCTCGAATATATTATGGATATCATATTATAATAGGTCCTGTAAAAAGACCCTCCTGAATCATAATTTTTGAAAACTAGTAATTTTAGTAATGTTGTGTATTGAAACAAGTGGGAAAGTATTCTAGGACTACGTCACGATGGCATAAACCAGTCATCAAATTTGAAATGACCATATATATTTTGGTCGGAAGTTTGAAGAAAAAAATCACAACATTTGGTTTAGATTTTATTTAAACTTGTATTTATCATGTCAGTCTGGTTCTCTTTTTGTTTAATCTTTAAAAATAAAGTAGTTGCCAATTAAAGGGACTTGGTAACACTGTTCCAATGAGAGAAAATGGTGCTAAGGTAGTGACTTCAATGCTAGATGTACAATTAAACATAATCTGAAAGTTTGAGTGAAATCAGACCATTATTCCAAGAATTGGAAACAATTATATGATCGATTCCTTAATTCTCTAAACTATATAATAACAATTCAATTACATTTTAGGTGAATGTAAATCGTCACAAAACAATGTATTGGCCCTCTGTACCATTCAAGACATTTAAGTGTTGAAAGATTTTAAAAAGCTTGTCTTATGTCACTTTTTCATGGAAAAATGGTTGGGGAAATTCAACTAATGGTTCGGAGAATTTAGTGTTAGAGGGTGTCGCACAGCGATACCTTCAAAGAAAACCATAAATATCTTTTTAGTTTGAGAATTTTTCGGGATTGTTTGCATGTTACAGGGTAAGTACTGAAGTCAGTAGAAGGAATATAATAAGTAACATTTCGTACAAAAACTACACAAATTCTCATGAACCTTCAACAATCTTACCGAGTCACTTTAAGGTTTTATTTTCCTTTAATTATATTATCTCCATCACACTAGTTTAATCTTACATGGTCATGGTGATATACATTCAGTTTTACAGGAATTAATATTCCCACATGTTTGTTAATTCTGTTTCGAAAAATGATAATGAAAACTATGGTCCACATCATTTACATGTCGCCATATTTATTTTTGTTATGTTTATTGAGAGCTGATTTGGAGAGATAACCACCTGTTAGTGGCCATGCAGGGAGGTATAATCCCTCCTGGCAAAACTAGTGCAGATAGGCTTTAAAGACAATCAGTTTGCTATACCGTCTTATAATTGAATTATCTTTTAGTATCATCATCGGCATTAGTGGCTGCAGCAGTTTCGGCATTGGTGGTGTTGATGGTGGTGGTGGTTGTCCTCATATTTGTACTCTTGTGGAAGAAATACAAGAGACGATCACATAGAAAAGGTAACATGATCGAATTGTTTATCATGTAATTACAATGACTACCCTCAACCTTATTTCACAAAACATACTTAAGGCCCACATATGATAAACCTTATGCCCCATAAAAAGTAGGCCATCCCCGCTTTTCATGAATGGTTAAATCATCGTGCCCAATTAAGACATTAAGTCAGACCAAAAATGTAAGTATCATTAGGTATCATTTCTCTTACATTTTTTTCCTGTGTAAATCTGTTAATTTTGATTACATTTGATTCATAAAAGCCAATTAGATTCAACAGTATGATTATGGGACCAAAGAATAAAGAAGAAAAAAAGAAAAATGGCACAAATATCAAACTATAGGGGAGTTAAGAATTATTAAATTGGGCAATGTTATTTATTTGTAGACGCTATTAGATGATGTTATTATTTGTTGTTGTATTACGTTCAAAGATATCCCATGAGAACAATGACGATATGTTTGAGGTTTGATTTTACATCTCATATTATGTTAAGTTGCACGTGATTATAAAAAATGGACCAATACTGAATACAAATATCTATAGGATATTGCATTTTTTGTAATTTTCTTTTTCTTTACGCTTTTATACAGATGACGATATTCAAATGGATATTAGCCCAAGTACACCTTTAAGTAAGTAGGAGAGAAATTCCGGCTACACCCTTAAGTAGAAATGAAAAAGAAAAAAAGAAAAATGAATTAAACTAGAGGCATATTTTCCCGGGTTATACAATATATCATATAAGGTTTACTACTTCTACTTCTCCCTCTACTACTACTACTACCAATATTAATACTCTTGATACTACCTCTAATACTGTTACTTTTACTGCTACAACTATTTTTACTACTACTATATATACAACTTCTATTTTATACTACCTCTAGTATTTATACTGCTACTATTTTGATTATTTTCATTGTAATTTACATATAACATACAGTCGGTAAACTCGTCGCCGATAGCCTTATCAATATTTTGTTTTAAAACTTTTCTAAAAATAAAAGCAGTTTTATCAAATTATACAAAAATATTATGAATTCATTTTTCCTTATCCCCATACTGACAAAATCTTGATTTATTAAAAATATGATCATTAGTCTTAAAAATAACATAGGCTCATTTTAACAATGCCACACATGTTTACCTTTTGTATTTGAGGAGGAGCAGAGAGAGTTCATGACAAGAGGCCATTATTATTTAGAAAAAGGACCGACATACACGGCTATTCACCAACAAAGGGCATTGGTCTCATCAACCTAGGAGTGTTCGGATTACCAAAAGCTGGGAAGTCATCTTTAATTAATTCACTCATCTTTTCTCTTGCAGGTAAAAATGTTAGTGAATAGTTCGGATTACTTAAGACGAAGGGGTTGTTTTTTAATGCTACATAGCAATATTGCTATTGCCCATATATTTTATGAATACAAAATATGAATATGAATATTATCATTAATAGGAAAATCAATGTAAATATAAATATATATAATAATATGAACATACGAATATGGTTTTGAATATAAATATGAATACGAATATGAATAACAATTTGAGTCTTGCAAAATTCTCTCCCATCGCTAACCGACATAATATTGATACAATATTCAATTTTGGTTGATGAACATAGGAGATTATCCCGGTAAAGCGGACATCAGGGCAACAGCACATAAGGAGGGAGATAATGATCCACCAATAGAGGAGATAGTACTGACCGATCACATTCATTTGTTGAATTACAAAGGAATCGAGAAGTACAACCCGACCAAAATAAAGGAGATTTTCTCTCAAATCAGTGAGTCCATCTTTTTAACTTTTGCATATAATTTGTTATCTGCTATCTTTCTGTATTACTATCAAAGTAGGACGCAAAACAAACACTCGCAAATTATTATTCAATAAAATATGAGAATATATACTATTAACTAGATCTATTAGGAATAAATTATTGTCAAAATCATTCCATAAATTGGGGTAAAAATAATTATTCCACCTTTATGGCCAACAGTATAATAAACTGTTACATTTCCACTAGCTTAAATTGGGGTATCTTGCAATATATACATTTCTTTCCTGTCTTGTTCTTTTATAGAATGGTCTCACAGTATTAACGCAAGCACCTTTTTATTTTTTCATCATCTTTCAATTTTGATTCTTCAAAACAAAAACAAAAAATTACAGAGGGACACTCGATAAAAATTCACTGCCCAATCTTCATCTGTGATTCGAGGTAAGGACTGTAGAAATATCGTCGCATTTTTTTCTTAAAATCAAGCATAAATAGAGTGCATCTCGCTTGCTCGCTTGTTTGTTTTCTTTGTTTTTATCAAAATTTTCAAATTTGAGTGAATTGCCATCTACTCTAAAATGCCGCTGCCATAAAAAGCCATCTACCAGTAACTATCTCTCTCCCACTCCCCGTGTTTCTCTCATTCTTGCTCTCTTTCTCATTTTTCACTCTCTCTCTTTCTTTCTCTCTCTCTCTCTTTCTTTTTCTCTGTTTATCCCTGCTTTTCTCTTTTTTCAATCTTTCTGTCTCTCTCTCCCATTGTCTCTGTCGCTTTCTTTCTTTTTATGTCTTTTCTTTCTTTTTCTCTCTCACTCTTTCCCTTTTTCTGTCTTTTTCCCTCTATCTCTTTGTTTTCTCTTGCTCTCCCTCTCCGTTTCTCTTCGCTGACCGTCAGTAGGGGTACTGTGATGATGGCATGCAGCTAAACTAACTGTAGGGAACTACGCATACGCAGACAGTTACTGTCATAATTTAACAAACCAGATTATCCACCATTTATATGGAGATGGGTCTACAGTTAGCAACTGAAATGTCGGTGAATCTTGAACATTTTGTAGTAAGCTGGACATTTGACCATAATACGACACCGGTCCTTGCATGTCCGAAAACCGGTCATTGCATGTCCAAAAAGGACATGCACTTTCTGCATAAGGTCAGCCCTTCAGGAATTCTTGGCAGATTAAAAAAAAAATAGGGAAATATATCCTAAATACTTTTGTTCTAGTATAAACAAAAGAAACACACGATTTTGTAACGGTATGCCAGGAAAGGGATTGATATCTGATTTCACAATTTTATATTCAAATATTTCTTTCATTCCAGGAATAATAAGGAACAGCGTGAGAAATTCATGAAGTTGTTGTCCAACGACGTGTGCCGCTACTTCGGTAGGATTCCACACATTGTAGTGAAACTTCTACTCTTGAAGATTTGTACTAAATTATGAGAGATTATCATTTGATAATAGTTAAAAGAATTTATTTTCACATGCCAAATAACACTAGTCTAAAAACTCGAAAGAGAGATGTCAATGGTAACACTTACAACATGTACTTATTAATCTAAGTGTGTAAGTCCACACTTTTACACTGAGTCCAAAGTGAGTGTCTCATGCAGGAGCTAATGCGACATTCACACCGTCAAACCAGGGAGGTGAAAGAACAGGAGGCGAAACTCTTGTAATTTATTCAAACGCATTCTTGAGTTCTAAAGCGTAACAATGGGATGTGTAACATACCACTTGGCTTTGAAGTTCCATGCTCCGAACCGCGCTTCCACTGCGGGGAATTTCGGAAGCCAGGCACCAGTTTTACATTTATTACAAAATATTAAATTACCGGCAAAATTACAGTGTAAATTAAAAACTTTATATGGGAATTTTATTGGGAATAGTGCATCAAACAAATTTTCAAATTTAGAACTCCGTCCTGCCTTTAAATTGTGTGCCAGAGTTGGTAAAAGAAAAATTACATCCTGTCAAAAACTCAATATTTTAGGATGATGCGCTAATTTGTGCATGCTTTAATGTCCCGTTATTTGATCCATGATTTACTATCTTCAATAACATTAAGTTTGCTAATGCGTGTTTTCGCGTGTTTTTTGTATTTTTCAAGTTTAAAAAAGAATGAAATTACACAAGTTTGTGTTCGCTTGTTCTACTCTTTACACATTCAACAATGGATGAGAAATCATTGGAAGGGACAGCGAACAGTTGCTGTGATACCATTTTCTGATGTAGGAATTCTAAATCCTAAAATTTCATGCGCTCTTTTATCTCACCACCTGGTCAACAGCTGCAGATTAGCGCATAACTTTCCGGCGGCTTGGAGCATGGGGTCAAAGGAGAACGGCTTGATTCAAGTCCTTCTCTATCACGTCCCTGGTCAAACCAACCGATATAGTAATAATATAAATAGTAGTAGTAAAAGTTTGACTAACAATAATTAGTCAACAAGACGGCCGACGGCTGTAGCGCACTAGCGCATCGCCTTGGTTTCGAACCCGGGTCACCGGATTACGAGACCACCGCTCTACCGACTGAGCAATCGCGCCTCCTCAGTAGTAGTTGTTGTCATTTAATTCTTATGATGAAAGAATGTTATATTGGGTTGAAATACGCAAACCATAGAGATGAGGTACTGAAACCAGTCCGTTGGGGATCTTGTGTTTTTTAAATAGCAATTTAAAAAATAATAATAATTGGGGGAGGGGTGTGGGGAGGGGGGTTGATGAAGGAATCAAATTTGAATTAGTTTTTCTTTCATAATAAAGAAAGGGTGTATTCGATCAGGTCGGTTTAGCCCTGCTTACCTGCGTTTTTCTTTTATTGTTGATACAAGAAAAAAGTTCTTCAATGAACCGGTCATAGACTGCCTCTTCTTCCTTTTGCAATTTCTGTTTTTACTTGAATTTTCCAACTTGCAGGTAAAGGAATCGTGCTGGTGATACCAGATAAAGGTGACCTGGTTGACGATGATAATAACATTAAAGCAGATATGAACAAGAGCAGTGGCATACCAGAAGATCATATTTGGATTTTTGACAACTACACACTGGAGAACCATGAGGAAGATGTGGAAAGAAGTATAGAATTCCTTGATTTCATTTTGCATTGTCTAACAGTTGTAGAGGAAAACCAGAAGTCTCCGCATATCCAGAAAGGAGACGAATGGTGCACAATTTTGTAAAAGAATAGGAATTGTCCTATAACAGAGTTAAAGGTAAATGAAATGAAATAAATTAAGATAAAATGTACATCTTTTAGGAACTCCATTCATCAATCTAAGAGTCATAGAGATTGATCTATATAGTTCCGAGAAGATATCATCTGTATCTATCAAGAATAAATCGCATTGCCACAATCAATTCGAGAAAATACGTATGATGAATTTATTCCAGTATTATTGACAATAATGTACGTTTGAATTTTGTAAAGAAATTGCACTCGGATTGAATGTGGAATTTTAAAGATTCATGAATATTGCAATAGAGGTCCTGAATGGTCATGTGAATATGATTAGCAGACTTGCAATTTTTTTAACCGTTTCAGTCACAAAAAGTCAAATCAGCTACTATCCTGTGTCCTATCACAGGGAATACTGCTGTATAATTATTCTGCCTAAAGAAGTCATATGTAATAACATTGCTGAACTCTTTACATGTTTACTTCTCACATACGTATTCTAGTAAACAATTACATTTTCTGCATTTCAATATTGAACATTGTATGTGAATCATTTGTTTTACATTTTAACTGTGATAGAGAACTGATACCAAGCAATGTGCCATAATGTGCAACGATGGCGACCCGGCACATGCTTTGGCGGCGTTTGCTCCGGGCTTTATTTCATCGGGGATGTGGGGTTGGGGTTGTTTTTGTTGTTGGGTTTTGAGCTAGGTTTGTGCTTGGTATTGGGTTGGGTGTGTTGTAGGTTTCTTAACTGGGGTTGGGATTGGGAGTTTGATAATGTACTGAATTGCCGCGGATTAATTGTAGCCGGAGCAGGTGTCGTAGAAGCACAATTATATATTATAGGTACAAAATTAATTGTAATTTTACTATCATAATGTTATCATGCATATGTTGGACGTATAATTTTATTTTGTCACTGATATGTGCTTTAAAAAAAATGCAATTCGGCTCTCGGGCCGCGAATGTTTTTTAATGAAATGAACCATTTTAAATTAAATTAAATATAATATAATACCGACGCATTTCTATTGTATATACCATATTCATGACTTTTGTTTTGACATTGTTGAACTTCTACACAACTTAAAAATGCTATAATTATACGGAAGAGTACAATTTGTGTATGACAACTATAATTCCATCAAAGCCATATTATCACTATGGAAAATAATCATCATACCTTTTGAAGTGACGAAACTATATTTTTTTCCTCCGGAGGTTATACTATCTGCATCATTATATTATTCTCAATCTTGTAAATAATTTTTCTTTTGTCAACGAATCGTGGTATATTAAGCCCAAGCTGCAGCAGTTGCCGCCGCTCACGATTATTTCAGAATGAAGATACATTTATTATTACAAGTACAACACATAGCAACTTCAATTTTTCTATTAGAAAAAAAAACGAATCATGTAAAATATCCGATAAGTTCGATGCTAATATTCAAATTGTTAATTAAAAGAAAACGCATGTTTCCTTCCATCTGTAATTATGTGTAAAAATCAAAGATATTCCTTCAAATTGTGTAAATTCCGTTTAATTTCTAGTTTAATACTCGATGATAATCTGTTTATGTAATAAGATATTTAAGTGCATAGGCATATTATATAAATTACGTAGTAATATCACAGAAAACACCTCTTTATATTACTCTTTTATACTTTTTATATGTATTACGGCAACATTACATTGGCAAGCTCCGGCATTACGAAATTGTACCCCATATTCAAATTGAAAAAGGGGGCTTTACACATATGTTCAAAATCCCCTTATATAGCTTCGTCACGCCTAATCTTTACACGAGTAAACACAGTGACAAGTTTTGATATTCATAAACTCCAAATTACGGTACTGATGTATTATGTGAAACATAAATTAGCACTTATGAATATAATTCAAAAATCAGTTCAATCAAAAATTACTCTAAATTCCATTATCTTTTAGCACACAGTCAGTCAACTCTTTATTCCTTTAAATATTCCCTCGTATATGAAATAATCTCCCTCCTGATAAGCTTTCGCTAAAATGTTACTTGATAAAAAAACTTAATTCAAACGTTTAATGATACGCTTAAAGCCAGACGAACATGTACATTCCTATTGAATTTATTACCCCCCCCCCCCTCCGCCCCTTCTCTCTTTCTCTCTCTCTGGCTCTCTCTCCATATCTCTCTCTGACTCCCACTCACGCACACTCACACCCGCTCATCCTCTCCCCCCTTTCTCCCTTTCCTTATTTCCCTTTTTTAACTTCCTGTTTTCCTGTAGTTAAGTGTGTAATGTTTTGTAAAATGTACTTTTTTATAATTATGTTTACTTGTAAATGTATTGGGTGTCCGTATTATTATTTGTATATGTATTTGTATTCTTATTTGTATTCAAGGCTTTGTATATTTGATTTTGAATGGTTGAATAAAGTGAGCTGAACTAAACTGAACTTTACCTATTTTCTGTCCCTCTCTCTTATAACATAGATTTAAACAGAAAATGCACGAGAACAAAATATCAGGTGTATTCAGGTGTATTGGTTAAATATAAAATAACTGTATTCAAGAATATTCAGCGTTCTAGAGCCATTATCAACTTGTAGTTTTGTTTTATATGGTAGCCAATTTTGAAGCACATGAATATGAAAATCAATATTAAAAAGTTCCCTAATACATGAAATACTCTTTGCTCCTGATTACCTTACTTCCAATTGCAGATAAGCGCAAATATTAAAACCCCTTAAAGTGTTGGGAGCCCCAAATGTGCCCGAAATTTGATAGCAAAATGTATCTTGAATTGTATCATAATGTGAAAGAGGATGTCATATTGGCCAAACTTCTGCACAGATTCCCCCAAACACTGTGTTTGAAGACAAATATTTATTTAAAAAAGTACTTAATTGGGGTTCTCCGTTATAACTGTAAGGCGGGCCCTTGCATGCTTGTCTGACCGTTATAAAATGCCTAAAACCCCTGAGTTTCTGGGGGCTCCGCCCCGTGGACCCCATGCCAATTAATTGACCTGCCAGTGTCACAAATAAGGTATCCAAATATGCTCATCTGACCGTAATTTATTGCCCCAAACCCCTAAGCTTCCGGGGGCTCCGCCCTTTCGACCCCACACCAATTTGTGTCCTGCCAGTGTCATAAAAAAGGTATAAAAATATGCTTATCTGACCGTAATTCTTTGCCCAAAACCCCTGAGCTTCCGGGGGCTCCGCCCTCTGGACCCCACACTCATTTGTGTCCTGACAGTGTCACATATAAGGTATAAAAATATGCTCATCTGACCGTAATTTAATGTATAAAACCCCTGAGCTTTTGTGGGTTCCGCCCCTTGGACCACACACTCATTTGTGTCCTGCCAGTGTCACAAATAAGGTATCAAAATATGCTCATCTGACGGTAATTTATTGCCCAAAACCCCTAAGCTTCGAGGGCTTCGCCCCTTGGACCCCACACCAATTTGTATCATGCCAGTGTCACAAATAACGTATCAAAATATGCTCATCTGACGGTAATTTAATGTATAAAACCCCTGAGCTTCTGGGGGCTCCGCCCCTTGGACATCACACTCATTGTGCCCTGCCAGTGTCACAAATAAGGTATACAAAATATGCTCATCTGACGGTAATTTAATGTATAAAAACCCTGAGCTTCTGGGGACTCTGCCCCCTGGACCCCACACTCATTTGTGTCCTGCCAGTGTCACAAATAAGGTATCAAAATATGCTTATCCGATGGTAATTTAATGTATAAAACCCTTGAGCTTCTGGGGGCGTTGCTCCCTTGATCCCACACCATTTTGTGTCCTGCCAGTGTCACAAATAAGGTATCAAAATATGCTTATCCGATGGTAATTTAATGTATAAAACCCTTGAGCTTCTGGGGGCGTTGCTCCCTTGATCACACACCATTTTGTGTCCTGCCAGTGTCACAAATAAAGTATCAACATAATATGCTCACCTGATCGTAATTAAATGCCTATACCTCCTGAAGTTTTGGGGGCTCCACCCCTTGATTCCCGGCGGGGCTTCGCCCGTAGACCCCAAGCCAATTTACGCTACGCTCTACCTGATCGTAAATACCACTCCACCCCCATTTCCACCTACATAGAGAAACGTTCAGCGGGACCTGTATGTAAGAATGGGGTGTTGCAGATTTTTGTTTGTTTACTCCCTCCCCCCCCCCCTTAGGAAATCCTGGATCCACGCCTGATTACTATTGTCTACGCCAATACACACCAACCCCCACACATTCATAATTAGGCCACACATAATCCACCCACACCCCACTCACACCCAACCGGACTGTCAACGCTGATTCTCTAACACACATCAACCCTTTTTCATAATCCATCTTGTATGTTTGTTTGATTTGATTTCTGTATTTGTAACATAATATCAAAGTAATATACAAACTAGTTAAACATAGGTTTGCCCGTATAGGTTCCTTTCCTGGGACCACCATCACATTCAAGCTTTAGCTTGAGATGGTAGACTCCTGCATATTTCGATTTTGAACTGATTTGTCAACTTTATTTTTTAAAGGTATCATCATTTAATTTATTTGTATCGTGATATCACTTTATATGTTAGTTTAGCTCTTGTTAATAACATATTTTCATCATTTTGTTTTTTAAAGGCATATCATGAAATGCGTTGAGTGTATATGTGTATATTACATAAGAAGTATGTCTCTGGTGAAACGTGTTATTGTTGTTCTTATTTATGTATGTGTATGCGCAAATGCGTCGGCGAGTGCTTGTGTTTGGAGCGCTTATTCAATCATGACTGCTGATGACAATTTACGCTTCATGGCAGTCTTGATAGGATATATCGAAGAACATCAGTGATTTAATAGTATTTTGGAGGCTATTCCATATTTCAGAGTCATAGTTTTGGATAGATCTGTGCGCAATTAGCAATTTGGGGTTCATCAACTGAAAGTTCTGAAAGTTTTGTGTCGGATAAGTATGAAATGTGTTGTTTATAGCGAAAAGTTTGTGGAATGCCAGAGAAAGACGGTTGTTAGAGTATTTGAACATGAATATTGTAACCGGCAACGTATTGATATAAAAACAATTGTTGATGTTTTTTAATCAATAAACATGGTTTGGCGTATCAAACGTCTTCCTTTAGTCCTAAAATATTCCTAATACGTGTTTCTTATTTGCCACTATACTGGTTATTTGATCTGATCGATTCCTTAATTCTCCCAACTATATTATTACAGTTTAATTACATTTAAGGTGAATGGAAATCGTCACAAAGCAATAAAATGGCTCTACATTCCATTCCAGACATTTAAGTGTTGACAGATTTTGTATAGCCTGTTTTATGTTTTTTTTTCATGGAAAAACGGCTGCGAAAATTCAAAAATTGTTGGGAGAATTTACTGTTAATCACTGTTAGAGGGTGTCATACATCGACTCGTTCAAAGAAAACCATTGAAATCATAAATTAAATATACGAACTACCGGGGATACATATTAACCATAATAAGGCCAAGCCCTCCACGAATTTTCTGATTGTTCAGGAACGCATATGGATGGCGCCCCGCCGCTCGCTAATTTTTTTCTTTTGAGCCTTGCGCATCTTTTACATCGTTTTTTGAAAATTGGACCTACAGTTACAAGGTCACGTGACCTTTTGTCTTTGCATGTCAGCCCGAAAATAGCTAATTTTCGTGATTTGTGTACAAAACATATGGAAATGTCATTTTTCCTTTAAAAAAAATGATCAAACATTGGTTATTGGGTCTTATTTAAAGTTTAGGTGGTTGTTTTGGGAGTCAAAATAGTTTAATTGTAGTTAGAAATGAAATAAAACAACAAAAACAATAAAAATACATAGGTTAAAAAAAAACGAAATACATAAGAATTTATCAAAACAAGAGATAACATAAAGAATAAGCTGGTTCTTCCACATTTGTTGTCGTATTATTATTTCAAATGGTCTAATGAAGATAATTATGTAGTGAACAAGAATGCTTAAATATGAAAATTATACGATTTATGTGATTTATGACCTTAATGGCATATATTATCATAAATATGCAAATAAGTGATTTTTTTTGAAACAATTGAAATCATCATAGTATTTTATAAAATTCACTTGACATGCGTGCAAATTTTCGCCGAGATCGGCCGTTTGACGGCCAAGATCTTAAGGGGGGCCATAATGGCCCCCCGGCCCGGCTGTACTAAGACCTCAAATAGCCCCGAATTTTTAGGGTTAAGGTGTGGGTTACGACCGCCATATCCCGTAGATGCCAGACACCCTTAATTAGTGCAAAATTAATACGAGTAATAGAAGACTACATTAATTGCGAGAAAGTATCTGAAACGAACGGGATGAAAAATGGTAGATCATTTCCTCTGTATCATTAATTACCACTGCCAAACGTTTCAATGTGTGGGTTATTCAATGTATGCATTAATTAAGAGCGACTGGCATTTATGTCATCTGGCGGGCAGTACCCGCCACTTAAAAAGGCTGTCAGTCATTCAGGATAAGGACTGTCGTGTTCTATTCTATCCATCAGGATTTATCATGTTATTTTTCTCCCTATGAAGGTAGTATTGTGCTATATCCATTCAAGTAGTGCCATATTAACTAACAGCGTACAGCATTTTGGGGGCGGAGAAAGGAAGTATGAAACAGAGAAAGAAGAAGAAAAGAAAGTGAAAAGAAGTTCAAACTAAAAAATACATACTAACCCATATGTATTTGATTATTAAAAAGGTTTGTTTAATTCCACCCAGAACTGCTCGGAAGTGTAAGCAGTCATAATCGTAAGAAAAACACAATAGAACAGTGTATGTGGGGATAGATGGTCCCACACCAACAAGCAGTTTCCGGTGGTCTTTGTAATATTTTCCAATATTTTCATCAGTTTGTTTTATGTAATGATCATGAAACATAAATAGCGACCCCTTGGATGCTATGGAGGAAAACTGAAGAACAATGTAATGGGGAAAGGGCGCACACCTGCACACCCTATTAATTAGTCACTTATTATTCGTAATTCATCGCACTTTGTACCATTTAGGATATGCATGTAAACATGTACTCATGATATTATAGACACAATTATTGATCGTGCAGAGTTGTTAAACAAACAAACGCTCGTAATTCGCATGTATTTTGGGGCAAAAGCAAGCAGGATATTTTACGCATGCAGACAATACAACCAATGTGCAGGAACTGAAATACTCGTGAAGGAAAGATCTCAAAATGACTTCCAAGCTATTTTGTTTACTAGGTTTGCTTAGCCTGCAAATGCAAGGTAAGTGCCTACTTTCTGATTACCTTTTACAAACTTATACGTTACTGCAATCAAACATATCACTTTGACATGATTTCATGGTAATCGAGAACTATAAACGGACGGGATCGTTCTAATATCCGCATGAAAACATTGTGATATATTCACGTTATCATATCGCGTTCTGTTTCTTCTTCGTTCTAAACATTACGTGAATGATCACAAATTTAGCCTTTTGGGGAGAAAAGAAGTTTGGATTTTTTTTTAAAAGCAAAAGAAAGAAAGAAAGAAGGTGAATCTTATCTAGTGTAATTTGATAAGTAAATGAATGTTTTGCCGCACGTTCGCAGTATTCGGGATCCTGAGAGTTTATTTTTAGAGAAGATACCCTCACAGCCCCCACCCGATGTGCCCGTACGTCTATGTATACGAGGGATGAAACAAAAATTGATGAATTTTGGATTGGGGAGACGCGAACATTTGTAACACCAAAAAGGGTTCCATGAATAAGGTTGAAAACCACTGACCCGAGTAGACTAAAGACTGGTCCCCCCCCCCCCTCCCCAATGCCTGAACCCTTGCTAGCCACTGATTTGCATATATCCAGGGATTTAGCGATGCAAGACGGAGCTGCATACGTTTGTCGCTTCGAGACATTACTTTCTGAAAATTAAATAACTGAATGATGGAAAAACACAGCCACCACATCAATATTCTAGAAGAAAGCTGCAAAACTAACTTTACATGTCCTCTTAGGTCGAGAAGCATCCATCGTTCGGGATGTTGAAACTATTCCGGAGATTACTGTTACATTCGGCGAAGAAGGGCTCCTGAAATGTGCTTACGAACGTAAATCATTTGCCGTGTTTTGGAGATTCGTGAGCGACGATTCGTCATACGGTGATTTGCTAGTTGCTCTAGATCAATACTATCAGGTGGGAGAAAGATCGGGTCCGGGGTACGATGAAGGACGCTATAACATGACCAACGACTTTTCTCTTCTCATACATGACGTCAACGTTGAGGATGAGGGCAGATTCGTCTGTGAAGTTTCCGACTTTGAGACAGGTCGAGTGTTTCGCAATTATACCGATGTTAAAGTGACAGGTATGTTGTACAGTGCTGATATAAACTTACTTATTATAAGTTATATTGTTTGCCAAGTTAACAATTGGCCATGTACATCAACATTCTATCGGAATGAATAGTGCAATATATTGGCTAAAATTCATGGTTTTTGTTGTAAAGAAAACAAACATATGTAACCCCCACTGGCCTTTGTTATGAGCTTTGCACTTCTCTTGCAGTTGTCTGAGGACACTATTATCATGTGACATGTCTGTAGTGCTAGTCTTTCATGCTAGCCCAAAATCAGTAAAAATGTGTAACCTTACGGGTCTTCCTTTTTCTAATGTTAGCGCCATTATATTGAAAACCCCACCGATATCTAGCATCTCCTGTTAGAAGATCTGACCAGTCGCAATATAACCTAACTAATATGTGTGTTAATTTGCTCGCTTGTAGGTGAATTTTCAGACCTTTACAAAGTAATTATTTGCCCTTTGCTTCCATTTCCTTCTACTTTAATATCAATTATTATATAATTTGCCTTATTCAAAAGGATTCATCTCTATTAAATCAATGTTGCAAGTGATATTGCAAAATCAATGCGCTTGTAGCCTTACTGTAATGAATAAATGAACTCACATCAAGAACGTTAGTTGTTTCTTTTGTCGAAATATTTGTGATCTTTGAAGGTTTCTACGGTGAGGACAGATTTACGCGAGGTTTGCCGTTACACCAGTTATTCTTTCGACAGGGTTAGTTAGTCCTGTATAAGGCTCACGCATGCTCTATCTCGACGTTTCGATAGGGTGTACCTCTTCAGGATTTCTTTTGTTGGTTACTTAAATGATAATGATTATTGATAATGTTTTAACTTCCCTGCCACAGTCCGAGCAATCAGGCCTCCCGTTAGGGTTCACCAATGTGGAAGCAACTCTCCTGTTTCTGTGAATGTGACGGGCGATCCAAAAGCAAGCTGTATCATCAAGACCATAACTGACCAATGCAATGTGCAGCTAGATTGCTTCGTTGAGGGCGCTAAACCACAAGTTGACATGTCCTGGGTTGATAATTCCACTCTACAGGACTTATCGAACGGTTCATATTTAACAATTACCCAGGGAAAACAAGAGGGAACTGTGGATCAAAAACTAACTGTGATAGTAGAGGTTTCTGAATTTCAGTCCGATCAAGAATACTACTTCACCTGCACCGCTGAGGGCCCGGCAGTTGGAGGAATAGCATCCGTGACTGTTGGGGTCATCAATGTTCCTCCTGAAGGTTCGAGTCTTCCAATTCAAGAAAAATATCTTATCGAAAACTTAAAATATAACCCGACCTTTAAAATAAGTTCAATTGTAAGAAAACAGAGGAGAAACAGAATGGCGAAAGTTCAAATTAAATCGGACCGATAATTAGGTAGCTACGAGCTAACTTAACCCATGCGATTCAGCCAAAATAGGCAATTTGGTCAGTGGATTGTGACGTGTGAAAAATATCGTTTTAGTAAGTTCGTGTATTGAAACAAAATATAAAAGTTGTCCGACGCTACGTCCACGATGGCGCTAATCATTCAGCCAATTTGAAGTGCCCATATATATATAGTGATCAGAATTTCCAAATAATCAGAACTTCCTTTTTTTTTGGGGGGGGGGGGGGTCATAATTCATGTAAAATTTCACCTGTCATGCCAATCTGCTTCTCCGGTTGTGTTGCTTTCTTTTACAATAGTTATATATCAAGGTTAAATTTCCTTTAATAATATTACCTCCTTATAAAAGAAAAGGTTCATTGATTTAAAAAGCTAACTTTAATGTCATTATTGCAAAGGTGACACTTTGATTGGCCAAGGTTATCAAAAGCCAAAAGCCAAAGCCAAATATTGAAGATATCCTGTGTATTTACAAACAAAACAATTTAGTTATCGGAATGAGGGTCTCTCGCATATCCCAGATGCTATGGAGGCTGTTTAATTTGTATTTTTATAAACCATCCGATATGCAGTTGACCTAAAACTTGCATGATGGCAATCTGTTCGCTTACCAGTTTTTCCCTACGAGATTATGGTGACATAAACATCAGTTTTACATGCATGAATAATCCTAAATGGGTTCCACTTCTAATTCGAAAGATGCTAATTAGAACCATGGTTCACATCATGTACATGGCGCCAAATTTTTGTTTAAAAATTTCATGTAATAACAACAAATTTATTTTTGTATAGAAAAGGGTGTGGATGCTTTGATTATATTTCAATAGCTAAACATATGAACCTCCCTTGTTAAAGGTTATTAGTTAACTATACCTTCTTATAATTGACTTTTCTTTTTTTAGTATCAACATCGGCGATAGCCCCTGCAACCATTCGGACATCGGTTGTGTTGGTTGTGTTGGTGGTGTTGATGCTGGTTGTCCTCGTATCTGTTTTCTTCTGGAAGAAATACAAGGGACGACAAAACGGTAAAATTGTCGAACTGTCTATCATATATATCTACACTGACTACCCTCAATCTAATTTCACAAAACATACGTTAGGCCTA